>JAWQFJ010000687.1:70000-135000 GCA_034096865.1 Theodoxus fluviatilis | reverse complement strand
CCGTGCTGTAATGTGCAATTGTTTTGCTCATTACTTGCTGACAAAAACCTTCATATTCTCCTTGCAGCACTTATATGCAGTACTGCTGGAGAAGAAGGCTTTGGCCTTAAATATAATTAATTCTGTAGTTGTCGCAGGCTAGCTGGCTGAAGCTTAGTAATCTATCCCTGGAAAAAGTCTAAATTATATCTGGTTGAAACAAGCATGCATTTCTTCAAGAAACTTCATTCTCATTGAAATGTGTGACTTTAAAACATTTATTTATTTATGTTTAAAAGCTGTGAAAATGAGTTCCTATTTTTCTTGTTTTTCTCTTCTTTCAGATCCAAACCTGTTTGTGATTGGGTCCACCGCTGTCATAAGCATGATATTCATCTTGCTTTTCAAAGGAGACTACCGTCGCTTGCGATCTGAGGAGATTTCTAGAGCAGACCAACCAATTCACAGAGCCAGCATAGATGTGCCTTCATAGTATTGTCAGAAAAATAGGATATTTTATGATTACTGTGATGAATATTAGGTGTTCCTGTGTAACTGCTCAAATGCAAGTTTTTATATCCTTTTGAAATATTTCTACTCTGTCAGCGAACCATGACATGATGTTTTTATACCTTCTCCTGTTTTATTCATCAGCCATAATTTATTTGGATTTCTGAAACTATGCAAGGCTTGTCCTTGCCTATGAGTATGACTGGTTCACCAAGTAGGTGAAGTCAAGCACAGTTTGTGTGCATTCACTTCCAAGTTCCCGTGTCATGCCTGTTAGTCAGAGGCTGAGAATGCACAGGCATGTGGGCCATGCATTGTGAAACCTGTTGTAGAAATTGAAGTGAAAAAAACAATTTTTCAAGTGTGTCAATTTTCAGTAACACTTTCATGATGCTGGTGGAGTTATGACTGTTGACACAGTTTTCATGTTGGTGGTTGCTTTTCCGGTTACTCTATTCAGCATTTGTCTGTATTATGAATGTAAATTATGATTGTATAACAGCTATGGAATCTTTCCTAAGGAAACTGCTGTCAACACGATTTCAGAAGGAGGTTGATGTGAAGTGTGTATGATGTGTGTATGATATGTATGTGTGTTTGTGTGTGTGTGTGTGTGTGAGAGAGAGAGAGAGAGAGAGAGAGAGAGAGAGAGAGAGAGAGAGAGAGAGAGAGAGAGAGAGAGAGAGAGAGAGAGAGAGAGAGAGACTCAGAGAGAGAGAGAGCGAGAGAGAGAGCGAGAGAGAATGAATGGACAAATGGTTTATTTGTTGGTCCCATGGCCCATCACAACTTACTAAATTGAATCATCTGCAGCAGCAATATTTACAGTATCTTGTCTTTGCTTGAATGCATAGAACATGAATATAGCCAATGTACGTAATGTGATGGAGTCCTGTGTGGACAATGAGATTCCCAGTTCTTCTCTAGTGTACATGTTACTGAGCATTGAGCTTCTCTAGTGTACATGTTACTGAGCATTGAGGCATATCTCTGTCTCAAGTCTTCATACATTGGACAAACAAGGAGAAAGTGTACTTTACATTCAACTTCTTCTTCTGCAAGCAGGGCATATAATTTATCTGAGCCGTCGTTGTAATATTCAAGTTATGGATGTACAGTTCACTAAATCCTGCCTGGAAGCTGATGAAAATGTCTAAAAGGCTTTTTATCTAGTGCAAACAAATAATTTTCTTTCATCCAGATAGGTTTGATTATCCTATAAAATGTGTATCTTTCACTATTTTCTAAGGCAATGGATGACTCACTAGGCTTTAAAGTGTACAACCAAACATTTCAGCTCTCTAATGAAAGCATGTTCATTTGTTACATTTTGGGTTTCCCACAATTGTCCAAAATCACATCTATACAGTAACTCTTTGATTTTACATTCCCAACTTCCATGACTGGTAGAATTCAACATCATACTGTACACCATATTTGAGTAACAAACATACTTGATAGTTTTAACCAGTATCTAATTGATAGATTATTCCTCTTATATGAAGTGGATACCTTCTAGTGAGAGACGGACGGACGGACGGACAGAGAGAGAGAGAGAGAGAGAGAGAGAGAGAGAGAGAGAGAGAGAGAGAGATTTGTAATCGATAACCATTACATGGCTAGTATTCTTAAGTGGCTTCACTCATGCAATGGCTCTGGTTAATCTAAACTGGAGTGTGTTGAGGGGACTGCGATATTGCAGACTTATAGAATAAATTAGAAATTGAATTGCCCTTGTGTTGTGCAGCAGAAATTAATAACAAAGTTTTCCTAATGTTTCTAACCTTTTTTTGGTGGTGAAACCACTACCTTAAATCATATAGAGACTTTTAAAGTGACTCATTCATGTACAAAATACTTTTTTGATAGAACATGCACCTCATTGGTAAAGGGCAAGTAGCTTTTTCATCAGGAGCTGTTTAATTTTTTATGTGCAGTAGCCAATCACGTTAAAAGCATCATTTCATTTTGAAGTCCTGAAAACCTTCAGGTACATTGCTGATCATGCTGAAAGTGTGACAATCCATGTGCCAGAGATATTGATTATTGTGAAGAAGAGTGGAAAAGTGCACAACAACTTTTATTATGTTGTTTGCCTAAATTTGCTTGATCAGTTTGAAAAGTATGATTATAATGGCTGCATTACCCGTTTTTAATCATAAAATCATACCTAGAGTGATTTTTAATCATGACAATAAAATTGATTTTCCATTATTGAACTTGAAGGTGATTGTTCTGCTATGCAAGTGCTCATGATTGCTTAGTGTGACTCTTGCACCATCACAGGTAAAGATATGAAGAGCCTGAAGCTGATTGTTCTGCTATGCACGTGCTCATGATTGCTTAGTGTGACTCTTGCACCATCACAGGTAAAGATATGAAGAGCCTGAAGCTGATTGTTCTGCTATGCACGTGCTCATGATTGCTTAGTGTGACTCTTGCACCATCACAGGTAAAGATATGAAGAGCCTGAAGCTGATTGTTCTGCTATGCACGTGCTCATGATTGCTTAGTGTGACTCTTGCACCATCACAGGTGAAGATATGAAGAACTAGATTTGTTGCAACATACTTTTTGTGATTCCCCATCCAGTGACAGAAGCATTCTAATTGGCACTGCATCATCTGGTAATGTTCAACATGGTCTCACAGTCTGCTGGAGTGAGATGTTGGATGCAATTGCAGTCACATGTATCCCACTCCACAGCTACAAGTTGTGGAGTTTCATGGCCCACCTGAGAGCACCCATCAATGCAGAAAAAATATATATAAAATCGCCAACCCATTACAAATGGATGGATGGATAGTGTTTTACGGTTTATCAGCCTTGCAGGCTATGTAAGGCCATTAAACACGAAAAATCACTAGAACAGTTTTAGAGTAAACGGTAATCCAGTCACGGTGTCCCTAGTTATTCACCTCTTACGAATCGAGTAGGGAGACGTGGTGGGTCAATTCTTACCCCGAACCCACAGGGAGACATTACAAATGGATACAAATATAACCAACTGCACACATAAACTGACTGGCATATGGTCAAAGTGCACAAGTACTGGCGTAAGGCTACACTGCACACGAGTGTGAATGTAAACTGGGGTCTCCACCTGAATTAAAGTTACTTCACTGCTGCCTCCTTGGTCTTCTCCAGGATAGCCTTTCTCGTCAGTGCAATTCACTAGTACAAGTCACTAGTACAAGTCACTAGAAGACTGCTTTTCTGGTGCTAGTCTTAGTTCTGCCAGGAAGTGGCTTTTCAGGAGAGAAGGCAAGGTTATCAGTAACTTTCAGATGATGTGCATGAAAACAACAAACAAATGAAACCAAACTGGGCAATGGACTTTTATCTCTTTTTTAAAATCCAACTTTAATTAACACAAATACACATTAATGCAACACTACAAAGTGAATTGGTGATGGTTCAAGCTCTACATCCAGATCAAAATCCCACTGTCAGCAACAGACTACCTTGGTCTGAAATGGCTGAATCACACACTGTCGCAGACCTGCTATTTGTTATCAAAAGACCTCAAATGCAAGAAACATTTAGCAAGATTGAGCAAGATTCGGCAAGGCTGAAAAGGTCCAACGATGAACTTTAGTTAACTTTACTCTTGACACTGCAGTATTCTTCCTTTCACTCTGTGACTAAATACAGCCTTAGTCCTAAACAGAAAATATTAGACGGAAGGGCAAACTGCCTTACTCTTGGACTACTGAGACCCTTTGGAGAGGTAGGCCTCTTTATTGTGAGTCCCAGGGTTCCTTCAACACCATCCGCGAGGAGTGAGCTGCCTGGCCAGGTCAGCTGTGATCAGCAAGCGAGAGAGGACAGTCCCTGATTAGGTCTAGACATGAAGCAAGGCCATCAAAAAACTGTTTCAGTGAAGAAAGGTCACCGGGCTGCACAGTACAATGAAAACAAGTTCCCCACACCATACCATGTTTACAGCTTTTTTCTCTCTCACTCCTCTCAGCTGGAGCTAGATCAGGCCCTGGACTGACTAAAAGAGTGTGCTAATGAAGCAGGGGAACTGGCTCATGGCCAGACTTCTCTGGGAAACTTCCCACATCAGTCATCTCACCCTGAGCACTCCATCCTACAGCAGCAAACATCCAACAACGAGGCTTGAGCAGCAATTGGCTACATCAGCCATGTTTAGCAGTTTCTCCATTCCTCCTCTAAAGTGCCACGCAAACACTTCCTTTGTCTCCAGCACTGATTAGACACCTTCCCAATGGTCACATCCTCAATGAGTTACTGCCAAGAGAACAACTTATTGTCAGGATTGACGGTCGACAAAGTGTATTGATTCCAATAAAAAAGGTTATACCCTGGCCCAGCTTCTACCAACTGTTTTTTCAAAGACAAGCCATCATTAAATATGGAAAGTTTCAGACTCCAGGCCCAATTATTCAAGAAACAACTGGTCATGCTTTGAATTTATTTTTAAGCTGTGCAGTCATCCATTACACTGGTAAATAATTATGTCCAAAAATGTGGATGCAACGTTATGATTCATGAGCCAAATATTTTGAGATAAAAGGAAGAACAAAGTGCCAAGTTCCTTACCTATCAGCAAATCAGTATTCATTCAACGCATGCAAGTTTAACTGATGCAACCAATAATCTTTATAAACACTTTAAATGAAGGAGGGTTAAGTACTCCACAGGATGAACACTTTTATCTTCATGGAGAGCAAAAATCAGTTTTGAAGTTATGCAGTCTCTACATTTAAGGAATTGCATCTCCTCAGCCCCAACTTAAAACTCCACCAAAACACCACACAAATCTTGGGGGGGGGGGATCCTTAATGAAAGAGAAATGATTTGGCATATGAATTTTCTGTCACATTATTAGAAGCAATTATAGAGATTGTTAGCACAATACAACAAATGCTCTAAATAGAATACAAAACACAACAAACATATTTAAAGAGGACACAAACTATGTAACAACTGGAGGAGTTGTCCCATTTCACTCTGACCTCATGATCCAGACTACTCCTGCTTTGTAGGAAGTGCAGGCATTCATGCAGAATGAAGCTCAATGAACCATGATTTATCTCTGCCTCTGCTTGGATTCTTTTACTGGCAACACTCGGCAATGTGCCAGCCACATGCAACAGATGCTTGTCACAAATGCCATTTGACAGATATCAGGGGCAGCAAAAGATCAGCAGCATGTTTGACATGCTGTTTGTCTGGTCACAAAATGTTTCCAGATGTTGACCATGGACACTTGATGAATGTATGTGCTACTACAATGTACAGTTAGGGCTTTCCTGCTTTCCACTCCTTTCTTCCAACAGCTGGTCAGGTAAATGTGACGGATTGTACACACCATCACATATTTAACTACAAGAGTTGCACTAATTAGCAAGTTTTACACAGCTATTGCAGTCATAGCTCAAACCTATTGAGCATCAAAGATCATGGAATAGGGCACTTAGCTTGACAGAGGGAGTGCAAGCTCTATCCAATATTCATTCCTACAAGAATAACATGTGACAAATGAGGTATTTAGCTGCTTGGTTTCACTTCACTCCTCCAACACTTATGTATATTCTCATGCTAGTCTCTGTGAGAATATTTCCTGTCCAAATTTCCTAGAGCTCTGTTGTTGGCCTTATCACAGCCAACAGCAACAAGAACTGAACATGCCAGAGGGATTGCAGTGGCCAACTGGCACTGTTTTTGCCTCAGAACAAAAGATTAACAATTATAATTTAATGATCGGCATTTCACAACTACTTAAGGTAGGAAGATCTCTTTAGAATGAAATTTTTGTTGTTGTTCAACCAGGTTTTATTCTTTTTTAATTTAATTATATTAATCGCAATTCTTTGTTCTTTCATGTGTCTTGAAAAGCTGGAAAACTGATGCTTTTATTATTTATTAGATTAGATTGTGCCAACAGTAGATACTTTCCTTGGCAACAATTCAAATTAGCCTTGGATATGCCGATCCAGGGTTGCTTCAGCAAGAAGCAGACGACTCAAATTCCAAACAGGCAGCAGTTACAGCCAGCTTACATTGATAACCAATGAAAAATCTTAACCACATTCACTCCAGTACAGCTTTTGTTTCAAGCCTGCAGTAGGCAGACTGCTGTAATCTTTTCAGACTTGCTCATGAAAGAAACAGTCGGTTGCTTGTCTTATACTCTTCTTTTCAGTAACTGTACACCCGACCCCGGCATTTAGATATATATCCACTGTAATCTTTTCAGTGCATTTTTGGAAAAGTGTATTTTTCATGTACAGTGGGTATCTTCAAGGTTTGAATACAAAGCTAGTTTTTCAACATATCATTACGTATAATGAAATAAAGTTACACCTACCCTGAATATGTAATTAGGTTAGAAAAATGTTAAATTTGCATATGAACTAAACAGATACACATGCCCAATTTTTGTGAAGTAAATTTCAATCAGGACATAGTATTTGTGAATGACTATTCATGCTAAGTTTCAATGCATTCAATCATTACTGAAATACTTTTTATCAAAGATGGTCAAAATTCTGTACATTTGTGGCCACATTAAAGGGTAATTAGCATAGTTTTTGTGATGAATATATAAACATATATATATATACTTTTCATGATGATTCTGGTAAAGAGTTCTGTTGATTAGGAGGTAATCAAGAGAGAAGTTATATAAAGAGATCTTCCTACCTTGATGGCTTTTTTCTTTCATGTTCTTTTTAATTAGAGACAGTTTACTTTAAGCACAAATGAACTTTTCCAAGTACATTGATTACACAACAGATACAGAAATTAATACTTTCAAGAGAATAACATAATAAAATTACAGCTTTACATGTAATGTTTAATGTCCCATACTGCCTATTTCCAACCCTCTGCTCTCATTTCCACACCACCTCTAGTATGGATGGATGGATGGATGGAGTTCTACGGCCTATCAGTCTTAGTAGGCTATGTAAGGCCAGTAAGCAAGAAAATCACTAGAATAGTTCCAAGTAAGCGCAATTCAATTCACTATGTCCCCATCATGCAGAGATAGGAGGTGGATTTATTCTGACCCCCCACCCACCAGGGGGTGCACCCCTAGTAACCAGTTATGCCCCAGTACTCCAATTACGTTTTCCTCCTCCCATTCATCCAAATCTAGCAACCAGTGATCTTGGGGCAAAAATATAGGCTTTTCCTGAAGAAGAAAAAATCAACTACATTTGGAACAAAGGGTTCAAGTTGAAAAACTTCAGAACCAGCCCAAACCTTCGTTAGCAGCTACTGTCAGTAAGGGAATAGCAACAAGGATGGACCATATCAGTATGAACATTTATGCAGTGTGTGTATACATGTGTGTGTGTGTGTGTGTGTGAGTGTGTGTGTGTGCGAGTGATATATACATAAATTTGCATTAATTGAAATATTAGCCTTAATGCCCCATGTTTGCCAGAAAACTACATGGCAAAAATTGGTAAAGACTGTTACATTCTGTTCCTTCCAATTTCTGTTTGGTGTGCTCATTAACAAAAAATATTATCTTGGGGCCTCTACACATGGCAAATGTATTCTTCCCAGGCTCAGCTGCATAAAGTCTGAATTCACGCACTTTCTTTTCAGCTGAATGCAACAGCATTAGGGTGTCACTGTGTTCCAAACACACACAATGCAAGCTGCCATGCATATTTTCCATAAACACTGCCAGTTGGTGCAAAGCAAGCTGATGAAAATTCTGTTCAGAGAAAAAGAGATGGGACAAGATATTACTTAGAAAATCAGAAATCAAATATGAAATTGTTAATGAAACACAATTTTTATTAGTAAAAACAACTGTTAACTCACACTTGCTTGTCTCTTCTGCACTTGTGGTGCTCCTGGTAGCATGGTAAATCTATAAAAGTTTGCCGGAGTAACAAGAGAAGTATATGTTCTGCAAAATCTAGTGTGGCTCTATTCATGTTATCTCTGACTTTGGTGCAGGTGGACCTAGTATTGTGAAATGAATTAAAGACAATCACTGATCAGCACTGTTATGTAAGTCTAACTTGCAATATCACAAATCACTGATTAGAGCAAGTCCAATATTCACTGACAGAAAATTAAGATTCTTCAAATATTCTAAAGATGAATACAACAGACACTATAATTCTTCAAAAACCATCATTAGACTACGAAAAAATAGTTCTCATTGACAAATTAGGCATGCAAACCACCACCACGAAATGGATTTTAGACTGATAACTGTTAGTGAAACACAAATTTCAAGCCACCAGAAACCTAGGATATTACCCACATGATGCACATCATGCACATGTAATAATAAACCTTAGAATAAGCAAATAAAATGTTGCTGACTAGAATTCAACAAGTTTTTTAAGTACTCATCTGCAGTACCTACATATGGAAGTGCAATAAGAGTTCAGATAGCTAAATACCTTTCGTCCCCCATGTTTCTACTCGGTCTGGTCTACCCTCCCTAAATGCCTAATGCACTTCCATAAGTGACAAAAAGCCTCTTATTCCTCTTCAGCTTCTTCAGTTCAAGCTGATAAAACTAAAATGTCATTCAGGATAAACATGCAGTAGCCATCATGTCTATGAAAAGATAGGAAAACTTTTTTTTTTTACACAAATGAGATCAAATCTTAATCCACATTGCAATCAACTTCTAAAAACTGGCAGGGCATATGATCAATGGTGAACTTCTTATAACCTGTAATGCACTTAGTGTTTGCCAATAATGAATACAAGGGCCTTGATGATGTGACTATATATGCATTTCTTGGTATCCAACCTGTGTACTCTGCATGTCAATGCTTATGACTGATGAAAAAGGTGCAACACATTGAGACAGCACAACAAAAAGCAACAAGACAATACATCATACAAATTGTTTTCTATCAAGCTTCATATAAGCTTGGGTGTATGATTTCATAGAATCATTCACATACACAACATCTGCCATCAACTTTCGGTCTCATCTGCTTTCTTATGCTGAATCACACTGCAACCCCTACCCACCCACCCACCCCCCAAAAAGAAAAGTTTCAAATAAGTGAACATCATCCAATTTTCTTCCTTTCCAATCCAGAATAATGCCATTGGGCATCATCTTCATTGCAGTTTAAATCACAAACACAGAAATTTACATATTTTCACATTCACAAGCACCACAGTTTGAAAGAACATGAGTTATCAATCAAAACCACTTCAGACAAGCACCTCAGTACAGAATTGGTTTTATAGAAGACCCTCTCCCATCTCCAGAACAAGCCACTTGAGACTCTTGCATGCTTTTCTTTCCCAATGCCAAGGAACCCTCTTCCTCCGCTTTTGTGAGAAGCAAAGTTCAGTTGGTAGCCAAGTCTCCTTCCATGGCATCTAAATGGCTCAAAATGTCAAGCATAAAGCAGCAATCACCCGCCTCAGTCACCACAGAGAGGTTAAGGTTGAGCCAAGTCGACATCACTGAGAGTGAAGTAAATGCAAGATAGGAGTTCACAAGCAGGTGACAACTGGGCAGTTTGTCACAACACTCTTGTTCTCCATGAGATGCAGCATTCGGGCAAGTCTGACATCAAGTGTCATTCAAGGAGATCATAGGCATCAAAGTCCATCTTCTCCACTCCACTGGAGCCTGGGTCCTCATGGTCTGCCAGCATGGGCATAGGATGCATGTCAAACATGGCCGGCTGACCTGCTGGTGCAGCTTGAAGGTGTACAGCTTCAGCTGCTATTGTGGCTTCCTTGACGGCCTTCTGGTATGTACCGCGCTTCTTCTTCTTGTACCGATCCTTGAAGTGGTCCATGAAGTCTAGGAGAGACTGGCAGTCCATGTGTGAAGTGGTCGTTGAACCAAACCACAACACATGTGCATTTTGCATTATGCAGTCATTGTCCTGCACCGTCATGGTGATGGAGTCCACCTTTCCAGGCCACCATGGGAAGCCTTGGACCTTGCCCCAGACCACATCCCCTACCCGCACCTTCCTTCCCCCTGCCACCTCACACTCGGGGACATTCAAGAATTTCAAGATCATGCCTCCCTGGGAGTGCTGGTCCTCACTGTGCACAGGGTTTCCATTGGGGGGACCGCTGCAGTTCTCACAGTCACTGTCGCTGGCCTCGTTGTCCGATTCACTGCCTGAGTCACTACCACTGGACTGGTCACTGGAAGCTTCGTCTGAGGACTCCTCTGAGTGGGACTGAGACTGGGTATTGTCATCCAGTGAGGGGCTGTTGTTCCACATAGAGAAGGAATCCTGGCTACTCTGGTTGTGCAGGGAATCCTGACTGCTCCACACAAAGGGGGAGGAGGGGTTGCTGCGGTTGCTCATAGAATCCTGACAGTTGTGCACCTGCAGAGGGTCCTGGCCACTCCTGATGAGGGGGGATCCATGGTAACTCTTCTGCGGGGAGCTCTGGTTGCTTCTCACCATGTAGGGAGAGTTCTGACTGCTGCAGACATTAGGGGAGGTAGGCAGAGTTTGCACATGGTGGGTGTCACTACCTGAGCCTAACCGCACCTGAAGAGACTCGGCTACACCATGGAGAGCATCATGGCTACTGCGACTTCTGAGAGGATACTCCTTCTTCTCTTTCTTGCTAGAATCAATCTGAATGAGTCCATCATTCTGACTGAGGGTATAGAGAAGACGAGGCCGGTTCTGGTTCAGATCCTCCCTGAGAGGAGAGGAATTCTCTGTGTCCTCCATATCTCTGTCTTCACTCTCATCTTCATATGTGCTGCCTACATTGTCATCATTCCTGAAAGACTTGTTTTCCTTAAAAGATTCCTCAGGATCTTGTGAACTACTGACTGGGTCCTTAGATAAGGCAGGGGCACGGGGACTACTGCTAATTTCTGGCTCTGACTGACTGGCATGCCTGTGTTTGTGTTTCCGCTTGCGTTTCCTGTGCTGCAGTCTGGTTGGAGCATCACTGTCAGCAGCATCTTTATCCTTTTCCCTCAGTTTCTTGTTAGATTTCTTCAGTTTTTTATGCTCTAGTCGACTGAACACGTCTCGGTCTGGGAATGCACCTGACTGGGAACTGGTGAGTGATTCCTGCATGTCTGAAACATCATCTGCATCTGAACGCTTGGGTGGAATTTTGATGACAGACCGTTCTCCAATTGATATTTTGATCACAGGGGTGGCCTTGGCATTGATCACAGACTTTCTGGTTTTATTCATCTTTGACTGCTTGGCATTAGCTTTGCAACCATTTCTACTTCTGTCATTAGAATGAGCCCTTGCCAAATTTGCTGCCATTGCATGTGAACCATGGGGTTGCTTCCCTGGTTTGACCAAGTTTGCATCACTATCACACCGTGTCAGCTTTACTTTTGGTTGCGGTGCATCGCTAAGCAAGTTGTAGCCTCTCTTCCTGAGTGACATCCTTGGACTGTCCATGATGTGTGAATTCGGTTGAACTGATGTAACCGAGGACCTTCGGGTTGGACGAGTCGCGGCATTTCTGCTGGGCGATTTGTGCTTTGCAGGGTTTTGATGACTTCTGGTGGACAACCCTTTTCCATTGTCGTGTATGGCACACTTACAGTTCACACACAGAGTTTGACGTGGGCGTAGTCGAATGTCACGCACTGTTTTGCTACTACGAATGGGTCGAAACTGAGACTTTGAATGCACGTCAACAGATCGTTCATACAAGCTAATCACGTCTTTGTGATAGGTGTATCGACTAACACAGGAGGAGACATTTTCCAGCAGAGCACCTTTCACGGCGTCGACGGTTTTGCAACTCTCTTCACCGCTTCCGGGATTGGGTGAATTGCCTCCAAAGCACAGGGCTGAGGGAAATTTCCTGCAATAGAAGAATACAAAACTCGTAAGCCTGCGTGCAGAAAAGCACTTTCGACAGCACTACTAGACACAACAATATGCTAAAAGTTATCACTTCTTCATCGAAAGTTCGGTTTTCGACTCGGATTTGAGCTAAAATACTGCCGTACCTTTTCCTTGAATCAAGCAAAGCACCACGGAATTCCCTAGGTCCATGTTTCAGGCACACAAAGAGGGTATTGTCGACTATATTCTCCACAAGTACCATTACATTTTGCCCTTTTTGTATCAAAGGGTAGGAGGAATTTTCCTCCGCCATTTTTCTTTAGCTGGTCATAATCGAGTACCATTCACTGAAACCGTGTTCAGTGCGCATGCGCGAACTGTAAAAAGTGGTCAAAACTAACTAATTCGGCTTTTCTGTGAACGACATCTTTGTCAAAAAGGCTATTAGTTGCTTTATTGTCACAATGATGCGTTTGCTTTATCTAGAAATGGTCGATGTAAGAGTTTTGATGTCTTTTAACGTGACAGAGTAAGGGACATAACTCGTGGACATCAGAGATATTTTGTAAGGTGCGCGATATTTTGGCTCGAATAACTACCACCAGAAATGTGTTATCTAAACGGTTTCAACTCTGCGTGCTCTTTTTCCTGCCAGCTTGAGAGTGAGATTTTGATGTTTCTGCAACTTTACAATGTATTATATTAGCTTGCAGTGGATGACGTGGAAATGAAACGTGCATCACCGCGTGGGCTTGGCAGGAAAGGTGGTATTCGTCACAGACTCGTACTCTCACCTTACTTGTTGTCTTCATGTCACTCCCCCTGTGGGTTCGGGGTAAGAATTGACCCACCGCGTCTCCCTACGCGATTCGTAAGAAGCGAATAAGTATGGACTTGATTTGCTTGTACTTAAAACATAGCCTACAAAAAGGCGGATCAATCATACAGTGAAAGGCCGTAAACATCCATCTAGATCCATCCATCTTCATGTCACTTTTTTCAGGAGACTCCTGTGAATTGGGAGTAAGCGCAGAACCACCGCGATTTGTAAAAGGCGAATAAGTAGGGAACTTGAGAGTTGACTTGCTCTTATTCTAACCAGCTCGAGTGATTTTGTAGTTATTCTCCTTAAATTGGCTACAAAACCTGTTAGTTTAAGGCTGTAAAACTTATTTTATTGTTCGGGTCATTAGTGGTGTCTACGTGGAATTCTCTCTCTTTCCGACCAACTATGTCTTTTGTTGGAGTGCATAGGCAAATTTCACATGTTTACCAGTTAATCGTTTGACGTAAATATGCAGCAGCCGTTGCTCACAGCATTGAGGGCAACCAACGGTCTCGCCAGTTAAATCGGAGAGCCATGACTTAGGCTGTCAGGCAGGCAGGCGGACAAACACACTAACAGTAACAGACACAAGAGGTTTGGATTATCTTCCTATGTAAACTGAATGGGTAAAACGACATTGTCTCCCCAATACAGATGGACAAAACATTGACAAACTGAGTTTACAATTTAATCAGTCAAATGAACCTTAGGACAGAATGACGTTGCTGAATAAAACTATTTGAGCATGGGTGTGTTGGTTGATAGTTGTCTGGATGTATCCATCATTTTCATCACTGCAGCTTTATGAAAATATGTTCACAATTCTCAAGATTAAAGAAAATCATCTTTGTCAAACTGCAAAGCCTTTGGAGGGGAGGGTGGGTAAGTGGGTGGGTAAGTGCATGGGTCGGGGATGGAAAGAATGGATGGATGGATGGAGTGAGTTGTACGGCCTATTACTTTATTAGCCTTTGTAGGCTATGTAAGGCCATCAAGCACGAAAATCACTAGATGAGGTCCAAGTAAACGCAATTCAAGTCACGATGCCCCTATTTATTCGCCTCTTACAAATCGTGTAGGGAGACACGGTGGGTTAATTCTTTGAACCCCCAACCCACTGGGGGAAGGATGGAAAGAAAGAAAGAAACAATGGGACTTAATTTAAAGCAGGGCACATTACATGCTGACTAAATAAAAATAAAAGACTAAATGCACCAATTGAATTGATGTTTTTGTGGCCAGTAGAGTTCGATATAAAAACATTGATGTGCGATACCAAGGGCTGTCACAGAATGGAAATCTGAACAATCTGGGACTGCCCATGGCTGATAAGACCACCCACTCCTTCCCCGAGGGTTGAAGGTTACAAGAACTGATCCACCACATCTCCCTACGTGATTCATGTGGCAAATATGATTAATACGGACATCGTGACTTGATCTGTGCTTGCTTGGATCTATCCTAGTGATTTTAGTTATCAATGGCCTTACATAGCCTACAAAGGCTGATATATAGGCCGTAAAGTATCATCCATCCATCCTCTCCTACTGAACACTTGCAGTGTGTTTCCACCTTACAAAATTTTCTCTTGCGATGGATGGAAGATGTTTTACGGCCCATCAGCCTTATTAAGGCCATTAAGCACAAAAATCACCAGAACAGTTCAGAGTAAATGCACAACAAGTCACGGTGTCCCTAGTCATTCGCCTCTTATGAATTGTGTAGGGAGACGCAGTGGGTCAATTCTTGCCCCGAACCCACAGGGGGAAGCTGTTGGATAACAGCTGAAAGCTCCATGCAGGTAGATGTACAACTTTCTAGCATGTGGATATGAAATATTGCAAAGCTTGTTTTTTTATGACTGGCAAAAGCTTACAAGACAGGTGTGGTAGCCTTATTCTGAGCAGATGTCAGACACACTACCAGCTATCAGTGTGCATGTGTTGAACAAAAAGGGACTGTGGTCTGTAATATTCCATCATTTATTTGAACATCAATATCAATTCATACATTCTTGGTAGCAACAATAATGAATCAAAGCGCAAAAATAATGAATCAAAGCGCAAAAATAATGAATCAAAGCGCAAAAATAATAGTTTATTTTAATCCATCAGCAAAAACATCCATTATGATGGAATGCTTGGCTCAACCAGCACTACATATCTCGCTGCATTCTTAAAAAACAAGAAGGGCAAAGCCCATATGACTCACATGCTTGACCTTGACCTTTACATGACCTTGACCTTTACATGACCTTGACCTTTACATGACCTTGACCTACGTGTGATCTTCAAGGTCAAACAACTAAACCTAGCAATGACGTCATACACTAAGAACTGCTTTACACATTTTTCCTACCAAAATACATGTGACCTTGACCCAAGGTCAAGGTCATCCAAGGTCATGCAATACAAAGCTGTTAATTCAAGACATAGGAAGCACAATGGTGCTTATTGGCACTTTCTACCATGAGATATGGTCACTTTTAGTGGTTCACTACCCCATTTTGGTCACATTTCATAAGGGTCAAAGTGACTTTGACCTTGATGATATGTGACCAAATGTGTCTCATGATGAAAGTATAACATGTGTACTACAATGTTATGAAGTTTGGAAGAGTTATCTTCCATAGTTCAGGGTCAAGGTCACTTCAAAATATGTATACAATCAAACTTTGAAGAGTTCCTGTGACCTTGACCTTGAAGCAAGGTCAAGTCACTGTGTACGTTTTTGTACGCCTTGTCATCCTACGCATTCATGCCAAATTGGGTGTTGATAGACTTAATAGTCTCTGAGAAAAATCCAACGTTAAAGTTTTTTACGGATTAAAGGACGCCCTGACGCCCGGTCTGCCCAGACGCCAGGACGGACGCCTGGACGCCCGGACGGACGACACGGGTGACCTAGTATGAAAGTATAACATGTGTACTACAATGTTATGAAGTTTGGAAAAGTTATCTTTCATAGTTCAGGGTCAAGGTCACTTTAAAATATGTATACAATCCAACTTTAAAGAGCTCCTGTGACCTTGACCTTGAAGCAAGGTCAATCAAACTGGTATCAAAAGATAGGGATTACTTTGCCCTATACACCATATATAGGTCATGTATCCAATCTCAAAAACTTCAGAGAAAATTGGGAAAATGTGAAAAATGGCTGTTTTTTAGACAACATTTACGGCCCCTGCGACCTTGACCTTGAAGCAAGGTCAAGTCACTATGTATGTTTTTTGACGCCTTGTCATCATACACCATAATGCCAAATTGGGTGTTGATAGACTTAATAGTCTCCGAGAAAAATCCAACGTTAAAGTTTTTCACGGACGCCCGGACGCCCGGACACCCGGACGCCCGGACGCCCGGACGGACGACACGGGTGAGTACATAGACTCACTTTTGCTTCGCATGTGAGTCAAAAACCCAACTAACTCTGGCTCACATAACTCCGCCCATTACACTGAGCACTGCAAGATGTCCAAATGGTCATCAACTGGAATTCATGGCCATGCAGTGTTTCAATCCTTTTCTTGGGTGGAGTGACTGGCCCCAGCAGCAGACGTAGACAGAGACACTGTCGTAGTGGGGCAAGCTGCTGCTGCAGCCCCAGCTGATGATGTGACTGCAACTGCACCCACAGGGAATTCACGACCTCACAACCTTTGGTGATCAAGCTAACTGCACAGAACACTTAACCCTTACAGTGGTGCTAAAATGGTGACGTTATGGGCTGCCAGTGGCGCTAAAACACGAGCAAATTGAGCAACACGCACACCTTTCATTAACTTTGAGATTGCTGATGAACCGTTACAGATAGACACATAAAGTAAAAAGACAAAATGCTTGAAATTGAAAGAACAATATTTTGGTGTACAGTTTATAGTCTTTATTCAAAACCTGATTTTTGGGTCAAATTTTAAATGTTTAACATTTGTGGGTTTTCTTCACTCCTCGAGAAATAAAACAGGTAAATCACTATGCAATAGTGGGTAAATACCCTATAAACCCTACTGGATGTTGCTTTATCATCTGTGCATACTAATGTATCATTCCCTTTGACCAAAAATGCACTCTTTAAATTATAATGCAAATTTGATGAGCCAGGTATTAAGAGAGGGAAAATTAAGTAATTCTGATTACCTACACTCTCTTCCATCTTATGCAATATTCCTCAAATTTCCAGTTTCCTTTGAGCATACAGGTTTGTTTGCTCCACAAGCAAATCAAAAACTGTATTGTCCAGGAATAGGTTCAAAAAGTCAATTGGCTCAGCGTCAGAGTCAATATCTGCAAGGAGTTTCGACTCGCCCGTGAACGGCGCGATTAGCGGGTCATTAGCTGTTCGCATCCAACCCTCACTGTCATCCTCTCCCACCTCTCGATCACTCGCAGCTTGAGAGATCGTCATTCTTGAGCTAATTACAGCTTGCCTGATCACTTCATCTAAAGTTTCCTCATCATCTTCATCTTCGGCAGCTGAAGGATTAAAATCCTCAAACAGATTTCGCGATCGCGACATGTTGCCTCGAGCGTCCACTTCCATTCGTACAGGATAGCCCATAATTTCTACTATAACGCACATAAAATCGCCCTGATTTTTGATTGGCCAAGCTGAAGACTGTAGAGAAACCTCTTCTGCATGAACTGGAGTCAGTAAACGTAGAGTTATATGATAGGCTTGTACTTTGGAGAGAGCCAGAACGCACGTGGTGTCTGAAACGACAAATGCCGCGCTTGCCACTGGCGGACCACGAAGGCGAGCGCGGCAATTGCCGCGCTTGCCACGATAAGGGTTAATCCACAATGGACCCCACACCTACCCCTCAATGCCACTCTCAATAGAAACTACAAGCTACAGGCAAATGGACTTTCGTAAGAGTTACTTTTCCAGAAAGAGAAAAAATCAAACGGAGAATGTACTCATGTCAACACATTAGACTAAATGGTCTTGAGGTCCCAGTGTCAAAGTTTCTGAAGTTCTGAGAATTGCAGAGACATTATCACTGCAACTAATAAAAATATTATAGATTTTTTCAACAAGCAGTTCACTTATAAATAAAATTCCATCAGTACAACTATTTACTGATGCGTCTATCAAGGGTTAGCAAGCTGGCTGTGCATCTCCCCACCAACCTCTGACGTGTGGACATAGCAGTGACTCCATGGGACCCACAAAAGACCACATGATCATCTTGAAGATGAATGCAACTACTCGAATCCATTCCTTCTACATGGTTTTCACATTATTTCATGTCTGTATTAGCAATGCAATGAGTCTCGAGATGGATAATGTTCACTGCTGAAATTGCACAGAGTAGCCTCCAGTGTTGGGGTCTTTTTCCAGCTTGAAGTTGTTAGCTGACAGGCCAAAAGGCTTCAGAAGCATGTTGCCAAGGTCCTTCAGTTTGCCTGCAACACAAAATGATGTCAGTGTTGATAAGGGATCAGTTGAATGCTTGGTGCTAGTTAGAGGTCAGCTGAATTTTGCTTTACAGGGAGATAGGCCAAACATACATTTTATTCCTTCTGATATGCACAGTAAAACCCATGCAACACCACACATACAAATGAAAATCCAAGAGCAAAGTTCTATACTGAGCGATAACTTTTGCATAAAGAAAACAATCTCTCGTTGTAGAGAGCTCTCTGGGTCACATGGGATCAGAAAAGTTACTGGGCAAATGGCTGATATGTTTGTGCGCGTGTTCCTGGGTGATCAAATGTATATATGTAGGTATGATGTACTACTCAGGATTAGAAAAAATAATCTTTTCCTCTCATTGTGTAAAGCAACTTTTATCAATAAACATGTCTGAAATGAATCTAATGGGGGAAATAAATTGTGCATAAGCAACAAATATGCTGATACCCCTTTCAAACAGTTTGAAAATAAAATTCTTTAAAACTACTGACCCATCATTTCTGCTTTCATCTTCTCATTTCTCTCTTTTATCGCTTCGGTCAACCGCTGAAATAAAAATTCATGAATAGGTTACAGTGGTGAAGAATGAACATTTGAAGGAAACAAATTTGGTGGCCTAGATATCAAGGTTTTTGGTCAAAGAAAAGATTACCCCATGTCCTCTGGCCATACACAAACCATTGCAGGTATGCGTTTATGACAGTTGTTAAACCATACTCCTAGCAAAAACTGCATAAATGAAAATTACAATATTTTTAAAACTTGAATTTATACCAAGTATTGGGCAACATATTGTAATCAAATTTCAATATGTTCCATTCCAAAATTACCATTTTATAAATAGCACTAGACTGAATAAGTACAAGCATGCCTATTTACTATCAACCTTACCACCATTTCCAACTGGTTCTTGTTACAAAGCAGAGGGTTTTCCACTAATACTTGTTCTAAATGTAGTGACCACATAGGAAACTGGAGGCAAATTAGATTAGATTGATGAGGTTTAACAGACTATCAGACTTTATAGGCTATGTAAGGCCAATGATATACAAAATTCATTAGAGCTTCTCAGAACAAGGGCAAGTTGAGACATGATTTCTCTCATCATTCACCTCATGGTGGGTCAATTTTGACCCCCATCCTACAGGGGGAACAACAGGTAAACTCTGTCTCATAATATAAATTGACCACTACATTTAGAAGATCAAGTCAGAGGATGGAAACTTCTGAGGAAGCAGATGGGGCTTTGCTGGTAACTGGATCACTCTTGGAATGGCAACAAAGGCTGGAGAAGTGGTGTGGGACGTTTCATATCAACATTGAAAATAAACATGTCTTTAAAACCCCAAAGTAGAACCCAGCTGCCTAACAGAATATCTAATCAATACATCCAAGGAAGAGACATGCACTTAAATGCTCTAAATTCTTAATATCTTGGGAAACAATAACAATACCCTTGGATTTGCGCAAATAAATTACAGACTGATGATTTGGTAGACAAGGCCAACACACGCATACACACAAACACATGCACACAGACGCATACACGCATACACAGGCAGGGTGAGAGTCATTTTTCTTTAGCACACCCAATCCCATCAATATCCCTTTTCATTCCAACCCACCCTATCCTATTCCATTCCGTCCCACTCTTTTCCGACCCACCCAATCTAATCCATTACTACCCTTCTCTCCCTGGGCCCATATTCACAACGGCGATTTATCTTTTCAGCACTCGATTTATCCCCTAGCCCCGCGTTATCTTGATCGGTTAGATAAGGTACGGTCGTCAGAGGATTCTAGATTGTGCTTTGCTATATATACTGGTTTCCAGCCAAGGGAGAGCGGAACAGGCAGTTGGAATCGTCTGAGTTTATAGATAAATCGGAGTTAAAATAAATCGCCGTTGTGAATACGGGCCCTGGATCGTGTCAAGAAAAGCACTATAAATCACAACCAAAGAAAAGAGAAACATGACAGGCATATGTACTTTGGAAAAACTTGACAACATGCATAACTTCCTTTACATGCATCTTAAAAGTTAGCATAGACTAATAGAAGTTTCATTTGAGAATCCAGATTTTCTTTTTTCTTCTTCACACCACACATTCTGAAGGGGACACTAAACAGTCACTGACCATGCAGTGGGCACGGTACATGTGCTGTGAGGGGTCAATCTCCACAGCTTTGTTGTAGTCTTCAAGGGCTTCATCCAGCTTCTCTTTTTTCTCATACAGCTCGGCACGGCGCAGCAGTGCCTTCAGGTACTGAGGGTGAATTTCCAGAGCTTTGGAGCAGTCCTCTATTGCATCCTCATTCTTGTCCTGAGGACATGCAGGGTGGAGAATAGGTGATTCAGGACCTGTCTAGTTTTTGAAAACTTCAGACATGGCAACAAGGAACCTAGTTAATGTTACAAGTTGTCAAGCACTAATGAATATAAAGTCCTTGTCTTGAACAGCTCTGTTAGCTAAAGTTTGGAAACAGATTGATGACAATGAGTCAGTCCTCTGTTGGCAAATGAAAATATTTGAAGGGGTGGAGGGGTGTGTGTGTGTGTGTTTGTTTATCAAAAGTAATGAGTATGCAGAGGAGACTTGGATTTCATTCATGTATCTGAGTAGTTCTGCCATCACACAAAGGCGAAATTATTCTTTTAAACACACTACTCACTACAGGTTACAATCACAAGGAAGTAAGTCGTACACTTTGAGAGAGAGAGAGAGAGAGAGAGAGAGAGAGAGACAGACAGACAGACAGACAGACAGACAGTCACTGAGACACTTAGACAGACAGACACACAGACAGACAGACAAAGATCTCATCACACATCTCATCACACAACAGCATCACACAACAGCATCACACAATGTACCACCATGTACCAACAGTGAAAGACAACAGTCTACAAACCAGTCTCATCTTGCAAGCAGCTCTGTTGGAAAACATGATGGACCTCTCCTTGAGGAAGACCAGGGGACAGGTTTGCAAGGCCTTGGTGTAGCACATAAGGGCTTCCTCAAAGTTGCCCTCCTTGAACAGCTTGTTGCCCTCGTCCTTCAGCTCCTGGGCAGTGTTTTTCCTCTCCTGAGTTCACACATTCTAACATTTAAAAGGCATGAACATCCATTGTCAATAATCAAGGCAAATGAACAAATCTAATAATAGCATGCAAGCTTGTTAGTTTATTTGGATGTTGTTTAACGTGTAATCACAAAAAATGAATACAAAATACTGGCACAGACAACTGTCGAGCAATAAAGCCCCAGTCATCATAATCCCAGTCAATATTCTTGCTTTTACAATGTATAATAATGTTAGCACTGGTCAAGCTTAAACACCACATTGAAATTGTTATCCCCTTGGATCAGAGAAAGATATTTTTAATACACTGAAATTGCTCCATGGGACCACTATGTAGCCACAAGAAGGGCAAAGCCCATACGACTCACATGCTTGACCTTGACCTTTACACGACCTTGACCTTCAGGTGACCTTCAAGGTCAAGGTCAACCAACTAAACCTAGCAATAACATCATACACTAAGAAATGCTTTACACATTTTTCCTACCAAAATACATGTGACCTTGACCCAAGGTCAAGGTCATCAAAGGTCATGCAACACAAAGCTGTTAATTCAAGACATAGGAAGCACAATGGTGCTTATTGGCACTTTCTACCATGAGATATGGTCACTTTTAGTGGTTCACTACCCCATTTTCGTCACATTTCATAAGGGTCAAAGTGACCTTGACCTTGATGATATGTGACCAAATGTGTCTCATGATGAAAGTATAGCGTGTGCCCCACATAATTATTAAGTTTGAAACAGTTATCTTCCATAGTTCAGGGTCAAGGTCACTTCAAAATATGTATACAATCCAACTTTGAAGAGCTCCTGTGACCTTGACCTTGAAGCAAGGTCAACCAAACTGGTATCAAAAGATAGGGCTTACTTTGCCCTATATACCATATATAGGTGAAGTATCCAATCTCAAAAACTTCAGAGAAAATTGAGAAAATGTGAAGAATGGCTGTTTTTTAGACAACATTTATGGCCCCTGTGACCTTGACCTTGAAGCAAGTTCAATTCACTATGTATGTTTTTTGAGGACTTGTCATCATACACCATCATGCCACATTTGGTATTGATAGACTTAATAGTCTCTGAGAAAAATCCAACGTTAAAGTTTTCAGACGCCCAGACGCCCGGACGCCCGAAACGGGTGAGTACATAGACTCACTTTTGCTTCGCATATGAGTAAACAAGAAGGGCAAAGCCCATACGACTCACATGCTTGACCTTGACCTTTATATGACCTTGACCTTCAGGTGACCTTCAAGGTCAAGGTCAAACAACTAAACCTACCAATGACATCATACACTAAGAAATGCTTTACACATTTTCCCTACCAAAATACATGTGACCTTGACCCAAGGTCAAGGTCATCCAAGGTCATGCAACACAAAGCTGTTAATTCAAGACATAGGAAGCACAATGGTGCTTATTGGCACTTTCTACCATGAGATATAGTCACTTTTAGTGGTTCACTACCCCATTTTGGTCACATTTCATAAGGGTCAAAGTGACCTTGACCTTGATGATATGTGACCAAATGTGTCTCATGATGAAAGTATAACATGTGCCCCACATAATTATTAAGTTTGAAACAGTTATCTTCCATAGTTCAGGGTCAAGGTCACTTCAAAATATGTATACAATCCAACTTTGAAGAGCTCCTGTGACCTTGACCTTGAAGCAAGGTCAACCAAACTGGTATCAAAAGATAGGGCTTGCTTTGACCTATATACCACTTGTAGCTAAGGTCGCCATTCTCAATAACGTGGGAGAAAATTGGGAAAATGTGAAAAATGACTGTTTTTGAGACCACATTTATGGCTCCTGTGACCTTGACCTTGAAGCAAGGTCAAGTCACTATGTATGTTTTTTGAGGTCTTGTCATCATACACCATCATGCCACATTTGGTGTTGATAGACTTAATAGTCTCCGAGAAAAATCCAACGTTTAAGTTTTTTACGGACGGACGCCCGCCCGGACGGACGGACGGACGACACAGCTCAGTACATAGACTCACTTTTGCTTCGCATGTGAGTCAAAAATCAAGTTTCCCCCCCCTTCATACCTGCTTTTCATCTTCTGTAAGCGATTCCTCCAATCTCCTCCGAGCCTCCTCTTCCTTCTTTTCTTTCTCCTTCTTTTCTTCTTTGTCCTCAAATTCTTCATCTGCTGCAGAAGCACCCTCAGTGTCATCAAACTCATCAGGAACTGGTTCCGTGTCATCTTCTGGGCTGGGAATTCTTTGCCCACTGAAAGCCAAGCCAGTGTCCTCTGCACTAGGCTCACTACAGGGGTGAGGGTGAGGCCCTTCTGGCGTGGGTTTGCACAGTTCATCTCTGTCCTCACCCTCATCCGCTGACACATACTCATCCCCACTGTCTGTGGCCTGATGGTGTGGGGTTGCTCCTGGTACCTGCACAGGTTCAGACACCGTGTTGGATGGGTCTGCATGGATGTCGATGAATTCTTCTGGTGGTATGGGCTGTGTGCCTGTGCGAGCTGCTTGGTCATTTGTGGTCAAGTTCTCAAATGTTCTCTCTAAGTCGCCCACGTTCTTGGCCATTGCAGCTTTCTTTGATTTCTGTGGATTACAAAAATGAGAAAGTTTGTAATAAATCATTTGTACATTAAATTACGTTGACAGAACAAAGTAAGATAATCAGTGATGAACTGCACTGAAATTCTCTCTCTCTTTCTCTCTCTGGATGAGCATCCCCACATCATTCTTTAACCTGAAGACACCTCTCCTTGGTATACAGACAATGTGTGGGACCAGCAGTCTGGGTGCCCCCAAACAAGAAAGAACTCACCTATCCAACTGTTGATGAGGCTACCTAACAGCATGAGATGTTGGGTGTACTTTCGAAATCAAGTATGCATTCAAGATTGTGATTTGTATTAACCTACTGCACTATACTTTTTCTTTTCTCTTGAAAATAAACCAGGCCAAATCTTGCACTCATTAAAAAAAAAAGTTGGCTACAACATTTTCACACAATGGCACCCCCCCAAAAAAAAAGAAATACGTTCTGTGTGAACAGTTGCGGTCTATGATCAAGCGATGGCGGAATCAGGATTAGATCGTTTTGCTTTTGAAGGTGGGGAGGAAGTTAGGAATATTCGAGATAAGTGTTCATCCACCATAAACATATTAGCCCATCACAAGATTGTAATACACCACAAAATAATAAGAGGTCTCCAGCAAATACATGAGGGTATGCCATCCCAACCGAGCCTTCCTTAATCAGAGATCGTGAGCTTCGCATGTGATGGTCGGATGGATCATACTCTCAGCTCTAGTAAAGCCTAGGCTATGTGCGGCTAAACACAAATTTATCCACTACGATTATCGTGCAGAAAGCCCATGGGGATGGGAAATACACCATTCGATAGCGTCATTCAAGTCTAAAACACACGTATCAAAACTCACCAAACAGGCTCCCTCTTAATTAGGGTGGTGTGACTCTGAAATAACGAGACGTTTGGAAAGTATTCCAAGTTTCGCTCAGTCAGAAGCCTTTGGACAGAGATGTGTCGTCTGCGTCACTTGCTCTTGTCAGAGCGGAAGTCCTGCAGCATTACTTCCCTTGACAAACGGCGTGCGCCATTTTTGACGACGCACTTTGTGCGACACTGCAGTCAGCATGGCGGATGCGGCTGCTCGCTCGCTTCAGTATGAATACAAGGCGGTAAGTGTGCAACTTGACGTCGATCTCATTTGTTCTGTTTGATGGTTCATGAAGGTGTCATCAATGTGCATTTTCATGGCCTTCGAATGCCGCCTTGTGTAAGAAGTCAATGCTACAGAAGATCGTCTTAGTCAAGTTGGTGAAAACTGAAATGTTGCTGGAATTTCACTGCTTCTTTTACAGTTTTAGGGTTCTCCAACTTCGATTTAAACACATAGTTCGAAGGAGGCAGCTATTTAAATTGAATGAATGTTCTGATTGAAGAAATCACTGTCACGTTTTTAGAGAGTTGATCAACCTGCAAATGCTTGTTTAAAAGATTCAGCCCTCAGTTCAGCAGCCGCATTTACTGATTATTGCACTGAAATGTACCAGCCTGCATTGCATGTGTTGAGCAATTGACTTCTTCAATTTTCTCTTTACAGAACTCCAACCTTGTGTTGCAAGTCGACCGCTCCCTCATCGATAGGCGAGCGCGAGATGAAGCCACAGGAGAGGTCTTGCCTCTCACAGGCAAATTGCAGGGCACAAGGATGGGAGACAAGGCCCAAAGAACCAAGCCCCCACTCATGGAGGAACGCAAGATCAAGTATGCACTTTGCACCTTATGTTTGGAAAAGGCTTTCTGTAATCAGTACGAGTTCCCGAATGTGGGCACCACTAATGTGTTAGTAGTATGGTAGGATTAGAATAGGTCTAAAGGTGACAGTTAGTTTTGGGGTGCAAGATCTTGTGAGGAATAGGTCAGTGTTAACATGATGAAAGCAGATGTAAAGGCAGTCAAATGTTTGACACGTGTTAACAATATTATTTGCCAACGAGGTAAGCTAAGCAACATGCCCCCAGTTAGGGCTAGGATTAGTGATGCTGCCTTGTGCATGCTCTCACAAATTTTTACCAATACAATAGAAAGTTGCCATTTCAAAATATTCTTCAAACTAATTATGAGAATATAGTGATAATGAACTATTGCTGTAATAAATTCCACCACTGGGGCATCTTTACATTTGTGCAGTGTTGTTTAATGTGAATCATACAAAGAGAAAGAATGTTTTGATTAGCTGCTGTTACAGACTGCCATAGAAGATGAAGTGATCTGATAAAGTATGAACAGATGTGCAAAGTTCCGAGAGAAGAAGCAAATTGGTGATAGAATCAGAGCATGAATAATAAAAAGGGACTTTTCTGAGCCCGTTCCATATACCAATTTAATGTCAAATAATATGTGAATAACACATGTTTTATGAATAGAATGTGAGCTTTACGTTCATATGTCTGTCACTGAAATGTAGGGGGTATAAAATCTCAGAACCAGTGTTAAAAAATCCATTTGCATTATATGAAAAGGGCACACAATCACTAGCCTGGTATGTTAAATACACTGAAATGTATTCCCCTATTTCATCAGTCACTTTGCTGCCAGGATGAAGTGGTCAGAGTATGCTGATGCATGACTCCTTTCAGACGCCGAAAGCGAGATGAGGCCCAGCACGATATGATCAAGATGAAAGGAGCCACTCTGCTGTCAGGCGGCCTTGATGACATGGTTGGCATCCTGTACCGACCTAAGACAACAGAAACGCGCCAGACATATGAAGTGCTGCTCAGTTTCATTCAGGCTGCCCTTGGAGATCAGGTGAAGAGTTCTTGCCTTGTTGATGTAGCTTTGTATTGTGGATACAGTGGACGTATTTTAATTGGGTGGTTTCCATCGTTTGGAACATAGAGGCTTGTATTAGTGCTGAGATATGTCTGCCAGAAAAACTCAGATGTTGCAATACATGTGGATGTCACTTGCCTGCTTTAAACTTTATTTGTATGTTTATCTGGTGTTTGTCGTGTGATTTTTTTCTAATATATGTTTATCTCTGTAAAAGAAATATCGGTTGGATGTCTCGAAAGCATGAAACCAGATGAATTGGATTTTGAGTAATTGTTTCAGATGCACAAATTGTGACCATTTTTAACCCATTAGACACTATGACGGTATACACAAAAGGGTCCTGAAAACCTGAGCCTTTTTCAGAAAAACTGAAGAAGTCGGGTACGTTTACTGCTAAACTTTACAAAAAATTTATTAACTCCACTTGTAACAATCACAGAGACACAAAATAAGCATTGTCTTAAAGCTGACATCCATTGCTACAAGCTCATACAATCAAATACAACACACTACAAGTCAAAATTTTGGAATGATTTTTTAAAATTAGAAAATAGTGCAAAAACGGACACATTCACCTTGATTTTCAGTTCAAAATTATGGTTTTTAGAAAGAAAACCTCCCAAAAAGCTCAAAACAGACTCTTAATGGATAATTTACTCATTTAGCTATCTGCTGAAACAAAATGCAAAGTCCTAAATCAATTTGTTCATGAGATACAGCAAATATGGTACATGACATGAAATCGCAAAAAAAAATTTTTTTTTTACATGATCACAAAGTAATTTTCACCATGCCTTTTTTCACTCAGATAAAGGTAAACATGAAGCACATGCATGACATGACAGATAATATAAAGAGAAAAGGTGCAAGACATGCATTTGCAAGTGATAAAGTCTTTCAAAAATAGGCATGCATTAGCAAGTGATAATGTCTTTTAAAAATCAAGATTTTTTTACATCACTTGGAGCTGGCAGGAGGTGGATTCCTCTGTCTCTCTCTCTCTCTCTCAGCATATCGATTTGTCTCTGTCACCCACATCGCGTCTGTGAAGATCAGAGAGAAGACACGAAGAGGCTTTGCGTCCGAGGGGATGTCAATCTTCACTCCTTGAGCGCATCGAAAGGCGTGTCGTGTGCGAGAACGAAAATTTTCTGTCTGCCACGATCCTTGGAAGCCTAGAAACTCTTCCTCCGATGATTCCTCCTCCAACATCTCTCGCATCCACTGGTCCTGTTGAAGCGGATCTTCCAGCGCATCGACATCGTCGAAATCAGAATTAGAATCAGCATCAATGTCGCTTCCTTTGCTCTCATCCGATGTGAAGTCAGCCATGACGCGAAAAAAATTCGAACGTCAGTCAAAATCTCGACCAAAAATTGCCACCACACAGCTAAAACTTGTCCGATTTCGATCAAACTTGCACTAGCGTAGTGCGCAGTCACTCTGCTTCCCAGCAGGCATTGTGATAAGTCGGCCATTACCGTTGCTATTTTTAGATCTCGCCGTAAACACCGCGAGGGTACGATGAGCCGCGTGCGTCGCTCCCGAAGCGAAGGGGGGATGTAACGTGCGCGTTCCATCCGAAGTGAATGGGTTAAGACATATCGTTCTCTAATGTGCCTAAATAATGCTTATCTCCCATGTGAACATCATTTCTTTTTAATGCTTCAGCCCCGAGACATCCTGTGTGGTGCAGCGGATGAGGTCCTTGCAGTGCTGAAGAATGACAGAGTGAAGGACAAGGAGCGCCGCAAGGAGGTGGAGGGACTGCTGGGCACCATGGCAGAGGAGCGCTATGCACTCCTGGTCAACTTTGGCAAGAAGATATCTGACTGGGGCCAGGAGGAAAAGATGCAGACCTGTGAGTTGCCTGCCAGCCTGGTGCATTGGAGTTCTTGGCTTCAGGAGACTTGTATGAGTTGCTGCCATTGCTGTATTAGCATTGCGTTGACAGCTATTGTTGATGTAAAGTTGTCGGGCATCTGTGGAATGGCTCTGTGGTTGAAGTTAGGAATAATGCTATCCAGGAGAGATAATGTTGAGCACTCAGTCTAAATTGAGATGTGCTCATAACACTGTGATGTCATGCTGTTGGACAAAATAACATTTGTGTTGTCACGCTGTGCTGTGCTTTCATGCTGTTGGACAAAATAACATTTGTGTTGTCACGCTGTGCTGTGCTTTCATGCTGCTGGACAGAATAAGATTTGTGTTGTCACGCTGTGCTGTGCTTTCATGCTGCTGGACAGAATAAGATTTGTGTTGTCACGCTGTGCTGTGCTTTCATGCTGTTGGACAAAATAACATTTGTGTTGTCACGCTGTGCTGTGCTTTCATGCTGCTGGACAGAATAAGATGTGTGTTGTCACGCTGTGCTGTGCTTTCATGCTGTTGGACAGAATAAGATTTGTGTTGTCACGCTGTGCTGTGCTTTCATGCTGTTGGACAAAATAACATTTGTGTTGTCACGCTGTGCTGTGCTTTCATGCTGTTGGACAGAATAAGATTTGTGTTGTCACGCTGTGCTGTGCTTTCATGCTGCTGGACAGAATAAGATTTGTGTTGTCACGCTGTGCTGTGCTTTCATGCTGTTGGACAGAATAAGATGTGCAGGTAGAAGATGTTGCCTCCATCTTGAGAGGATTTGATCACTGAGTGATATTGTCTCTTAAATGTTTTGGTGCATGATAGTGTTTTTGGTTGATAAGGTGTGACAGGTTTTACCTGATTTGTGATAAAATATATTGGTCTTCAGTAGCTTTATTAACTCTGGGAAATAAATGCATACATACCAAAAGGGTCACAGTAAAGTTTGACTTGTGTCCCATTTGCTGCTAATTCATTATTTATGGGATATAAATGAGTACTATCTCATCATATACAAACATGCTGAGTACTAAAAACTGCAGTGAAAAAAATTTCTTAACACAGTAGTTGCCATGGCAGCTAGTAAAAAACATTCAAAAGATAACTTTTTTTCCCTCTTCAGTAAATACATGTAGTTCCCAATTTTGTCAGGTTTGAAACTATTTCTTTGCAGTTTTTAAAAGTATATCATATCCATCACCCTGTAAACATATCAAATACATATCTTCCCCCCTCCCCCCCCCCCCCCCCCCTGCCCACCCACCCACCCCCCAATTATAACCAGAATAATGGAAAGATATGAGCCAGAGATAGTGGAGAAAACATAATAAAGAACGATCAAGGTTTTGTGGATGAACAACTATGGAAATCATGACTTAACTAGCTCTTATTCAGACTTTGAGTGATAGTCTGCATGTTTTTAAAATAAAGTTTTTTGTGCATTTTGAGGCACATTTCATGCTAATAATGGCCAGTATTAGTAAGTATATTGGCTTCACAGAACAAATTTCCAGAGATATGAAAATCAACCAAAATTGAGAAAATAGTGATATCAGTTGATTGTTGTAATTTGCTTTGTTCTTTCTTCCAACAGCTGAGAACATTGATGAAACTTATGGAGTGAATGTGCAGTTTGAAGAATCTGATGAGGAGGTGAGTTCAACATTTTGTCATGTTTCCCAAAACAACATCACAGTTTGTATTAAGTTTAACACATCCTGTTGCCATGGTCTATACTTGCCTTGCTGGCAAAACATAAGTGGAACAATTTCCTTCTCAGACTGTGCTCTCTTTTTGTCCCCTCACAGGATGCAGCTGATGTTTATGGAGAAGTGCAAGAAGATGAGGATGATGAAAATGAGGGAGAGGAGGCTGCGGTTGATGCCACTCTGCATGCCAACGTAAGTGTCTATGGAAGGCAGTGGATTTCTAGTGGAAGGGTCCCAAACAAAGGGCATATCTTGTTAGCTTTCTTTCCCTTCACTTTCTGTCTGTCTGTCTGTCTGTCTGTCTGTCTGTCTGTCTGTCTGTCTGTCTGTCTGTCTGTATGTCTCTCTGTCTGTCTGTGTGTCTGTCTGTCTGTGTGTCTGTCTGTGTGTGTGTGTCTGTCTGTGTGTGTGTGTCTGTCTGTGTGTGTGTGTCTGTCTGTGTGTGTGTGTCTGTCTGTGTGTGTGTGTCTGTCTGTCTGTCTGTCTGTCTGTCTGTCTGTATGTCTCTCTGTCTGTCTGTGTGTCTGTCTGTCTGTGTGTGTGTGTCTGTCTGTCTGTGTCTGACTGCCTGCTTTCTTTTTCTTCCTCTTTCCTTCCTCTCTTTTATGTCTCTTTCTCTCTCTCTCTCTCTCTCTCTCTCTCTCTCTCTCTCTCTCTCTCTCTCTCTCTCTCTCTCTCTCTCTCTCTCTCTTTTCTTTCTTTTCTCTTAAATGTCTGCTGACAATATTCTGATGGGAAGTGTAGATGTGGTGGGAGGCTTGAAGTGTTCCTTGCAAAGGTTCCACATGTTCAATGATGAGGGAGGGAAATGCTCATCTGTGTCTGTTTGTGCGCTAATGGACTGCTGTAATATTTGTGTGCATGATGCAGATTCTTAGTCATTGCTAAATCAAAAGAAGTAGATTTCAAATGCCCACAAACAAAATAATTTATTTACTCAGCTGAGTCATTTAATGTTGATGTTTTGGTTTGATTTCAGTAATATACGTAATTGCTGGAGAAAGAATTTCACAAGATACGAGGTGATGGAGGGAAATGTTTCCATGTCTATTCTCCAGATCTCCGAGGAGAATGGCAACAAGGCTGAGGGAGGCCTTCACCCTCGAGACATCGACGCCTTCTGGATCCAGCGCAAGTTGAGCAAGCACTACCCTGACGACCCCACCATGGCCCAGACCAAGGCCAACGAGGTGCTGCAGGTGCTCAAGGTGAGAGCAGCATTCCCAGGTAAAAAGTGCTCGCTTGTAGAACTGTCCGTGAAAGGGATTGTGATAAAGCCACCGGATGACCGCAGTATGGCTTTGCTCTGTGAAAAGACTGGAGGGAAGGTCTTGCCAAGAACTGTGTGAATGAAATACACAGTACAGTGCTCATGAAGAAAGCTATGCAGCAGTTGGCAGTGAGCTCAGAAGTCCAAGTTTGCACCTGTGAAACTGAGGGGAGACATGGTTATCACTATCAGATGAGATTTTTTACTGCAACGAGTTTTCTCACTTTTAAATAATCATGGCGATTTAAGGCAAGACACGGGTCGAAAAGTTGGGAAAATTTCATATCTGGACGTTTTTGAGATAACATCAGTTTTGAGTAGTTCAAACACTTGCAAATGCTCCCACGTGTTTTTTTCGACCTGTCATTCGATAATTAGTTGAATAAAATGGCTTTTAAAAACATCACTCCTCGTAAAAAACGTTAAAAACGTCATTGATGCATCGTATTTTATGACTTTTGGAAAAATTGTAACTTTCGATCTATTCTACGAAGAGGTTCACGCCCGGTACCGTTGGAAAGCTCGTCTTTTCGATCGAGCACAGCAAGGGAAATCACTCCGCCAACTATAGTGGTCTATTTTTAGTTGATGATTTCAAACAGCGTATACAGGGTTGTTTGCAAACTCACTAGCCAATCATTGAGCTTAGAGAGGGAATTCCACTTGTTTCAACCAATCAGAGACTCCAAAGCGAGGATTCCCTGGCCCACAATGCATCGTAAACATGGCTGCCGCTTCAACGCTAATTCTCTCAGTTAGTTTATGTTTTGCACCAAATCGAATAAATTCGACTTCAATCAAACAATCAGAGAATGCCCATGAGTGAATAAACTCAACATTATGCCGCGACCGAAAAATAGTGGGCGAAGAGAGCAGCTTTCGGCTGCACGCACCTCGAAAATACTTCGCGGTCAAGGTCGAAAGTCTAGTTCTACTTCGTCAACGCCTGCGTTGACAGTGCCATCGCGATCGCTGCCTCCTCGTCCCTCCATCTCCACTGCCTCGATTCCGGAAGAAACTTCAAACACATCGGCATCAAGGAGGAAGATACAGATGATGCAGGCAGAAGCGAAGCAGCCGATTGAAACCGATCATAAGTGGGTCAACGTGCACTTAGATCAGCTGAGTGAACTAATGAACGATGTTCTTTGCCCGAACTGTTTTCGGTCTGGTCTCACCTTCAGCATACTATACGATGAAGACAATGGCTTAGCCAGAAAACTTTGCTTGAAATGTGGAGCCTGTGATGCCAGAAGAATGAAGAAAGCTAATGTGGCAGCCTCTGTTCAGGCATAGCAACAGCGCCTACACTATGTCAGTATGTGGCTTCATGCCTTCAACTCAAGGCATCAGAAGAGGAGGCTTCAGGAGGAAGAAGAAGGGGAAACCTATGGTGCTGGAATGGCAAACTGACTTGTTGTTGACTCATTCACAGCATGTGTCTCTGAAGTTGCCTTTATTGACCTTGGCATTTCCTGTGTAGTAGTAGGGCTGATCCTTTCCTCTTGAGCATGAACTTTTCCATCCCTGCATTTTTTTGTACTCACTGCACAAAAACACTAAAAACTGGAAACTGTAAGTTCAGTTTCATTTTTTTAGCATGTGTAGTCCTGCTGGATGAATGTATGAATAAATGAAACAAGTTTTAGCCATGATGGATAGTTTTAGAAGGACTTATGCATGACTAAAAGTTGTTTTTGCCATTTTCTCAAAATGTTTTTTTTTCATAGAGTTCAAATCAATTAATTACTAAAACTCATCACAGGATGATGATGATGATGACTTGTAATTTTGCAGGTATGTTACATGTATAATAATTTAAAAACATACAGACACTTTTTGCTGTAAACTGATTATTTGGCCAGATATGATTTTTTTTCTTTGATGTTGAACCTACTTTATCTGCAATTTGGATATTGATGTGGAAGCAATAAGTACAATTTTTTTACTTTTTGCATTACAAACATAATCTTCTGTACATTTAAAGATAAAGAGTGTACAATTTTAATGCAAAAAGAATTTTCAAGAAATATCAAGTAGTTAAGAAGTTATAGAAATTTAAAAAGATACAGAAATTTGCATATTTTTGCATGTTAGGCGGCCATTTTGGATTACCCATAATTCTAATTACTGTCAAACTTTGATGTTTTGATTAACTGTTATGAGTTCTTTCATGCCAATGAAACAAAAAAATTTCAATAAACATATCTAAAAATTTCATGCTTCCTAGTAGTGTCTTGCCTTAAAGATATAAATGAAAATAAAGAAAAACCACTTTGGTTCCATGCAAAAAAAGTAGGTCATCTATTGATTATTCAAAATGGATACCAAGATGCGTACTTTTCTTTTTCCAAAATGTTCTGCTCAAAAACTAGTAAAATGTAAATGCTGTTCCTTAGATTTGTAATTCCAGTATCTTAAACTTGTCACGTCCTTTTGGGAAAATCCAAATGCTTTTGGAAAGGATATTTACTAATTTTATGTACTCGCAAAAAAATTTTTAAAGAATGTTTTGTATATGTAGCTGCTCAACTGGGGGCTAATATCACAAACCTGTGTGACAATATGTTGCTACATGCAGGAAGAACACACCCTGAAAATTATAGATATGTACAATGCTGAGAATATTTTCTGCATAATTTCAAGTTCACAAAAAGTAGTTTTTGAGAATACAGGAATAACAGAATACATTGGAAAACTTGCTTTTTCCATCTTCTATTAGGTACTGGCAGTCAAACTTTTCTTTTAGACATAGACTTGATTTCTTAAGTTTAGCTAATTAAACTTTTCAAAACAAGAAAAACAACACACAAATTATTCAAATATCTTTATTAGTTCTCAAGATATGACGCTTTAAAGGTTGACATAAACGATAGACAGTGAAAATGTGAAAAAAATTGTCATTTTTAGGCATGAACAAATATAGGAAGTCATCAATAGAAACATTTCAAACTTTTCAGAGAAGCTGAAAACAACCTATAGAAGAAGTACAATGAGTATCAAGACATGAGAAATAAAACTTTCGGAGAACCACTTGCCTAAAAATGAGGATTTATTCTATTCAGGACAAACCAGCACGAAGTGCCAACTTTGAGGCATCGTAACTTCTGTATTGGTCAGAAGAAACCCATAAAAATTCATGTGCTAACTACATAATCATGAAAATGAGGAATTCACATGTACGCACTTTTTAAAGTCATGCATGCTTGCTATGATCACTATCATGCCAGGCAAATTCAAGAAGAGACTACTGTATTTAGACAAGTATAGAAAGGCTTGTAGCAAAGATCCTATATACACTAAGATGACTCTGATACTTTGAGCAAGGTTTCTTTCAGAGTTACCTCCCCCTATGCGAATGCTACGTCTAAGCGCTGTGTTGACAACATTGCATGTGTGTGTGGTGTGTAAAAGGAATAAAATTTGGTGTGAATTATAATGTACAAGGTATGTATAGGTATCCTGGATGTTTGTTGAAACCCTGCATGTTTATTTTATTACTCTTTTGCGTTCAGACGGTAAATTTCGGTATATGTAGCAGGGCAGTCTCTCTCTCTCTCTCTCTCTCTCTCTCTCTCTCTCTCTCTCTCTCTCTCTCTCTCTCTCTCTCTCTCTCTCTCTCTCTCTCGTTCCCTCATTCCTCCTTTATCTGTTAACCACTGTCTTCCTGTCTGGACCTGACCCTAACTTATGTCTTTCAGCATCGTTTGCTTTCTCACACACAGTCGTGGCTCCACTCTACCGCTGGGCCAAGTATATTTAATTCCCTCACCCTCCCTCACCCCCGGGCAACACTTTTGACCCCATCTGCCCACTCTAATGAATGGAGGGAGAGAGACTACCTAATACAGACGACAGTCTAGGGATGTAGAGTGGCGATGCATGCAATGGGAGAGAGACGACGACGATCCCGTCTTAGGAACACCATATGTGTGATGTGACATGAAAAAGGCGAGTCAGGTTTGACGATGTTAAGCCCAGCACCCCATGGAGAACTGCGGAGTGTAATTTATTTTGTCTCGTGCTGCACTGCAAGTCCAGAAAAATGAAGCGGCAAAGGTCAAGGAGCGGTGATGTAAGTAGCCGCAATAGTGTTGTCCACGAAATGATAAGGTGGTGATTTGTTCTGTCAACATATACTGTAGTAATAAAAACCGCTGGCACTGAACCTCCAGGTTTTGGCATTAAAAAAGAAAAGAAAGAAGAAGATCGGGTTCGAACCCGCAACCTCTCGAGAAAAGAGGGGAAAAAACACACAAACACACAAACACAAAAAACCAGGTCGGGTTCGAACCCACAACCTCTTGAAAAAAGAGAGAGAAAAAGTTTCAGCGCAGAATTGAACCTGGTCACGCATGACCAAGACTCCAACGCTCTACCAAATGTGCCATTGGAGAACTGGTATGACAGTGTTTATAAAGCATTTTTAACATTCTTTTCCGTAAACCGCCTTGGTTCGTATTTTGCACTGTTAATTGTACAAACATGGATGATAGTTCATGAAATTTGAGTGGTCTTGTACATTTTAGGATACTCAAGGTCTATTTTTGCCAAGTTTAATATCGATTCACTGCCATGAAATGGCCAAGCATTTTGCCATTCCGTCAACTGACATTTTAGGGGGGGTGTTTTCGAGTTTACGACCTAAATAAATCACTTTCTTTTCAAACCTCGATTCTGAAAATTTGATACATTCAATCGGACCTAACTTCCAGTAAGTGTGCAAAATGTCAAGGAAATCCGTCCAGTAGTTTTTGAGATATCAGCCGTTAAGTCGGGACTGACAGACAGACATATAGATAAAATTACGTCATGTTATTTGACGACAAATGATCACGTCACACATTCTGCATTTTGCCATTCCGTCAATTGACATTTTGGGGGGGGGGGGATTTCGAGTTTACGACCTTAAAAAAATCACTTTTTTTTCAAACCTCGATTCTGAAAATTTCATACATTCAATCGAACCTAACTTCCAGTAAGTGTGCAAAATGTCAAGGAAATCCGTCCAGTAGTTTGTGAGATATCAGCCGTTAAGTCGGGACAGACAGACAGACACATGCACACACACACAGACAGACAAACAGATAAAGTCTGTAGGACCTCCAGTAAACCTGGAGGGATAACACTAGCTATAATAACTTCAGTGGGGTGATGCTAACAGCAAACAACTCCTCCTCCTCCTGTAGTCAAGTAATAGCTTGTCATGAAGGAATAGTATAATATATGTGCACCAGTGCAACACCATAATAGTTGTTGTGGCGTCTATGCTTCTTTGATTCCAACCGCCTAGCCGGCATTGCATGGTGACACCAAAGATCCTATATACACATTGAAAGACTGCACTGCATCGTTCTCACAGAAATGCTTGAGAAGAAACAGAAAAACCATCCAACTTTGCTACCTGTATCTTTCCCTGCACTCTGGCCCCAAGGCATAACAACTTGTGCGATGAAAACATGATGACTGGAAAGACTGAAACTGTAAATGTGCGATCCAGAGAAAGATTGGACTGTTGCTTTTTCATTAGCAAACTCATGTTCCTCACTCCGAGCCACGCTTCAACACTGAAAATATTCGATAATTCGTTCTCCGCTGACACAAATGTGTGCCTTAATTTGTCACCTCACAGCAATCTCCACTGGACAATTGAAGTAGATTACGATTTTTTCTTTATTGTGTGCACGATGTGTGGTTGACGGTGAGAAATCCTGCATTAAGCTTGAATTGAAAAAAATATTGTTTAGACCTCTTACCCATTGAAAAATGTATTCGAAACCGACCAAAGTCTCTTTGTTACAACATTGGTCAGTGCGGAACAGCATTCTATCGCAAAGGGACATAACTCTAAATTCTGACTTTGCGTAAAGAAAAATTGCTCGAGTCCGCTGTCTTAGTGTATATAGGGTCCTTGCTTGTAGGATATTTTCTCTTCAGCCTTGAGGTTGTAACAATTCTATCTACATAATGATGAAAATGAGGAATTCACATGTACACACTTTTCAAAGTCATGCATGATTGCTATGATCAATATCATGCCAGGCAAATTCAAAAAGAAACAACTGCAGTAATTACTATGATCTGTAAAGGAAAGAATTGGAATATTTTGTCATACATGCATCTCAATTAAAAGTCAGTTCAAGTGAGCAGTCCGGTATTTCAGCTTGAAGCATGAAGCATGGTAGAATCCAAGCTAATCAGGACAGTCTGGCCACAAGCTGTAGTCAACAGGCTGAAAGTTTGTAGTGCTGACTTTGATCCCGGCATGTCCTGAACAGACCTGGGTACCCGTACGAATTATGCGTATTAATACGGGAGAAAAAATGGAATCGAAAATTACACATGCCTCCGAAAAAATACGGTGAAAAAAAGCAACTTTTGCGTATTCGTAAATGTGCAATTTCGCGCAATAAAGTGCACGTCTGGCACGGAGAGCTGGTCGTGACTCTTTGCCATGGATCAGTTTGAATCAGGCAGTTTCATTGGTCGACAGTTATCGACTGACCATTCAGGGCCAATCATAGCGCTCCTACCAACAATGCTCTATTTCTGGAAAAGTATGAGTGGCACACACAGTCTGCGAGAAAGCTCACGGTCAGTGTCACCATGCCGAAAAGAAAAGGAATTTTGCCTTCAAGCAGCGCAAAAAAGACAATGCGAGATCAGGTTTTTCTGCCGAAGTATCAGCAGATGCCAGGTATCGTAGAATTGGCGAAAGATGTGCACCATGCGAGATGCAATTATTGTGACTGTGACTTCAGTATTCCCATTCTGGATACTTTGACATCCCCCGTCACTGTTCTGGGAAAGATCACAAACAACGAGTCGAGGCTGAAAAGGAAAAAGCAGGCATTCCGAAGCTGGACAATTTTCTTGTTTCAAAGTCCATAACATCGGGAGAGGAGAAAGTAATCCGTGCTGAAGTGATGATGACCGAACTGATCGTCAAAAGCTGCATTTTTGAAATTATCGGTCCACGCAAAAAATATGCACAGTTTTAAAAAAATACACATATCTGAACCAGTGAGTACGCAGAGACAAAATTTGGGGTACCCAGGTCTGCCTGAAAACTGAGGAATTTGAGGTGACTCATGATTTGGGGGAGGGAAATCTCCCTCAAAGCGAGATTGTCTAGGCTGAGCACTGCAGATCACTACCCTCCCACGACGCTGTCCTTGACCACAGCACGTGCGTGAAGAGTTTGACCACGCCTCCATGGTGGTCGACGAGAAGATGCAGGGGTCGATACCCGACGAGAGGAGGGATAAGGCGATCCTCGATCACGGGGAGATGATGGTTCATCGTCCGAACTCATTTCAGAGTCAGAAGCAGCAGCAGAAAGGCCAGACGCTGCCACTGCAGGTTGTTCCACAATCTCGGATTCATCACTCCAAATTCCACGAACACATGTCGAGTGCAAAGTTCGAGATCGTCGTCACTGACCTGATCAAAGGAATCTGTTGACTCTAAATCGCTTTCTAAATCTTCCTTCTCTGCTTCACCAGCCTCTGCTAACCGAGCAGGCGATACTTGAACTCGCTTCACGCCCTTGCTTGTAGACGGTGTGAGCACTGCCGTTGTTTACAACTGTGCATGAAAACTGCGCACTTGCTTGAAGTGGGGTGACCTCGGTTTGACGCTCCCCTCAGTCGAAATACACTCTGCTGCTATGTTCAGACTGTAGCATATCTTAGGGTTTGCCTAGGGTAAGCGTTCCTGTTCGTTTCGTCATGAAAAGCTGAACACAGGGTGTGGTATCTACAAATATCAGAATCTCGGTGACTGAATGATGGGTCATAAGGGCACTATAGAGGGGGGCGTAATTGCGTGACTGAATATTCGGTCATAAGGGCACGGAACAGGTTAATGCTTCAAATGTCTTGGCTTTTTTGGGTTCATTCTTGTAACGTTTTCAGTTTGAGTGTTTCCTCTCTAACATGAATTGTTCTTAACTTTGGTCTGTTTACAGAGCTCTGGAGATGACAGGGAATGTGAAAACCAGCTTGTGATTTTGCTGGGTGTCAACCAGTTTGAATTCATCAGAGTGCTGCGCCAGTACAGACAGATGAGTGAGTTTGTTGATGTCTCCTTTCATAATACATGCACTTTTAAATATTTTGGCCTGGGACGGGAAGAATCTGAATTCAAGTATCTTGACAATATTATACTGGCTGCAACCCTGTGTCGTTAATGTGTCCATGCATGTAATTCTGTCTGCGTGAATGATACTTGGTGAACATCTACGATGCACCTACCATTCTGTATGACTGCATTAGGATTGGTTTAACCTCTACTACGTGCCAAACCAAAAACAAAAGATAATTACAGGAGTTTCCCTCCTCTTCCAACTTGTCTTCAATATATACTAGTTCCTGGCAGCCCACCCCCCGTGCTCTCCCCTCTTGCATGAGTACATGGTCAGCCTCTACTTGCTTGTTGAAACAAAGTCTTTGACAGGCGGAAATGGGCGAGCATGCTTTGGGGTTGGACGATGTGCGAGGCGCAGTGCCGGAGTTCTTTCCCTGGGACAGGAAGAATCTGGATTTAAATATCTCCTCATAGTCAATTAGAGAATGTAACTTTTCATTGTTATTCCTCTACTTTCATGACCAGAGTGGTGTGTGTGTGTGCGTGCATGCATGCATGCATGTGTGCATATGTGTGTGAGAGTGAGAAGTGGCTGCTGCATTCCACCACATACAAGCCATTTGTTCTTCTCATTTTTTTATTTCTACTCCTCACCTGACTTCAGTTAAATGCCCTCTATGATGCCCCAGTAAGCTTCTCGTCCAGGTGCATTCTGCCTTGGACACACTCCCTTTCTCTCAGTCAGTAGCATGTCCAATCGAAAATTTTCTAAAACCTGCACAGTTATGCCACTAACTTTGGTTCATAAAGCTAATGATTCTAAGCTCAGAACAGTTTGAATTTTGAAAATCGCCCCAGTAGATCCAGAGTTGCAGCCCGCCAATGCCCTCTTCTGGCGGACATTTTCAATGTAGAGACAAAGAACAAAGCCGTGGCACCAGAAAAATGACAAAATTTGTAGTTTTTTTGCTGTAATTTCCCAAGCAGAAGAGATATCTTTGTGATAATTGGTGTGCACTCACATTTTAGGTGAGGAATACAAAGGCACCAACTGGAAGAGTCTCTGTATCATGCCTTGCTATATATTTGCATACATTTTGATATTTTTTATGGTGCATGATTTTAAAAAAGTTCAGGAAAGAATCCCATGAAAATAAATTACCAAATTGTGAAAATTGTATTGTTCACAATGAAAAACTAATTTTGAATAACAAACAACATGCCATTCAGTATCATTTGCATATTTAAATTAATTAATTTGCATGAAAAACTAAATACATAGGTAAATCATATATGTGTTGAGTTATTAGCATCATTCATAAGTTGAATCATTAAAGATACTCTAAACTCAAACACAAGCACAAATTCTACTTTTCAAGTGATCTAATTTGCATAAATTTGAATATTTTAGTCAACTGCATTTTGCAAAATCGGTTACTTTGATAACGTATTATTAGTGTTAGTGGCAACGTGTAATCGAGGTAAAGGTGCCTGATTTTATCCTGCCTGTTTTTCTTTAAGTCTGGGCTTTTAAACTGCACTTTTTACCCCCTGGTCATTGGGAAAAAGTATGTGATGCATAAACACCAACTCCCCTCTGTGGGAAGCATGCAACTAGGTTGTGGATGTATGCTCTAACATGATAGTTCCCAACTGTCCCTGGATAGATAGAGGCACTGTGAGTTTAGCTCGTTTTGTAAAATCAATACCTTTAGGTTGATAAATAGTCTTGAACAGAATATATTTACTAGATGATAACATAACTTCATAATTATTGTCTCATAAAGTGATGTACTGAAAATGACACCTGCAGCATGAAGACCCACTAGGCACAAAACAGACACCTTCATGCTACTTACACATTTAAACATAGGATTGTAAGCATCTGGCAATACACAATTTAATACAAACTTACAAACTACAGCATTTTTGTGCTCTCTCAACATAGAGTTCACATTGGGTATTGTGGTCTGTTGATTTTATTGAGAACCGGCACACACACACACACACACACACACACACACACACACACACACACACACACACCACACACCACACACACACACACACATCATACACACACACCACACCCCCCCACCACCCCCCAGTCCCCCACCACCACCACACACACACACACCCACCACCACCACCCGACACACACGTCATGTCATGACAATTCAAGCTTAAGTGAAATATACACAAAACATACTTGTAGAATGTGAAGGGATATGCAAGCAAGATACAGTCACTACACACACCCACACAACACACCCACACCACTCACACACCATACCACACCACACCCACATCACACACCACACACACATACACACACTCACTCACTCATTCTTGTAAAAGAGTCATTATAATGATGACAGAGTAAACCAGATAGCACTTTATGAAGAACTTCTGTAGAACTATGGAACACCCTTTCGGGGCTGAAGACATGTTGTGTCATTATTACTTCATAGTCACTTTCACAAAACAGTAAAGTTATCAGTAGGTTCACAGCCAGGAAATGCAGAAAATCTTCCTCAAGACTGCTCCTCCTTCCTCTCCAGAGACATGAGGAGGCTGCAAGATTTCACCATGACTTTTGTTGAACTTGCATCCCAAGCAGTCGAGGACCCCCTGCAAAATGCAATGTTGATATAAGTAATATGATATCTTCAGTGAATTTAAAACATGTATATATTTATGTATTCATTCATTCATTCATTCATTTATTTACTTACTTATTTATTCATGAAACATAACAGCAACAGCAGCAACAACAACAAGAAGTAATGCATGCAGAGATCAGTACTTGAATTAAGTTGTGATGCAGCAGTTGAATGTATAGGGAAACTGCAAATACACGTCATGACAATTCAAGCTTAAGTGAAATATACACAAAACATACTTGTAGAATGTGAAGGGATATGCAAGCAAGATACAGTCACTACACACACACACACACACACACACACACACACACACACACACACACGCACGCACGCACGCACGCACACACTCACACACACACACACACACACACACACGAACTGCTGCAGCAAAACAAAAACAGAAAGTATTATCCACTCACCCATCAATGTACTGCTGATAAGGTGTAGGATATATATATATATATATATATATATATATATATATATATATATATATATATATATATATATATATATATACTTTGTGTGCCTGTGTGTGTAGCAGAGCTCCTACAAACTTGCTAAGTTTTTGCAACATTTCCTAATTTCTTACATTACTGTCACACCATTTTTGGCTGCATTACTACACAAACATTTTTCTCTCAAGAAATAAACTCGACCAAAATGAGTAAGGCAGTTTATTTTTACTTTAAACAATGTGCGTGCCACTAGTTTTCCAATCATCTGAAACAAAATATTTGCCCAAAGTCTGTGGTCGGATACTCGATTAAGCTTAGCCCCGACTGATATATACATGTAGGTCTACATGTTGCTTCTCGCACGCCAACGCCACACTGTCAAATCAAGAGGGACAGATCTCAGCGTGGTCGAAGTTGTTTCGCAAGCACATAGGTACACCAGTGAATGGAGAATACACATCTAGTGCGGCAATAGAACCAGTAAGATTGTTTTACTCAGTGTCAGATCGATTATCTGAACTCAGATGGAACCTGAGCACAGGGTTATCATCATCATGGTTAAAACAAAAGTTGACTGACACTGATGCAGCAAGTAGTCAAGCACCTGGACACATAAAGTCGGAGCTAGGATTCACTGAATGGAACACTGCATTTGTTCCAACTTCCACATTTCGGCCTGGACGTTCATTCACAGACACAACTGTGTGACTCCGAGGATAAGTAATTGATTTTCAGCAAAAGAAATTAATAAGCATTTATTAATAACAATATGACGTCTGGAGTGGCGACACTGCGATTGACTAAGTAGTGGGATGAAAGCGCAATGAGTCAATGTAAACAGAGCAAATGAAGCCTACAAGACGCCTGTTGGGCATAAATATGGCTCAGCAGAAACAGCTGTGGTGTTTACAATAATATTTTGTCATGTTTCAGGTCTATTGTCGACTTGGGAATCAGGTTTTGTAGTCTTTTAGCAATCGCGTGCCAAACCGCAAGTCGATCAGCAAACCCCGTGAATTGTACGTCATCCCGGCTATCCGCTCAATGTAGATGAAAAACAATTGACATCAGCAAGTTCAGAGCTTGATCGATTTTAAATCTGTCGAAACAGGTGAATCAGCTCAATACACTTTACTGTGTCATAGAGAAACGTCAATAACAGTTCTTACCTCCATGCGCTCCAGTCGAGGAGATGACCCGTAGAGATTGCGGGTGGAAGGTAAACACGCTGTCCATCTGCTTAAAGTAGAAAAGACAGGAAACCACTCGGCGAAATAGAGAAGTTGAAGGGTAGTAAACTGTAAACATGCCATCCCGTCTCTATGCTCAGTAAAAAAAATTGTATTGATATCAGCATGTTAAGAATTCACATTTGAATGTGCGGGGTGAATTCGTTAAATAGGTTTCCTTTCTTTGTCAGCCAAAGTGGAATTTGTGGTTTCATGCCGCGCTCAAATGATGATAAACTGTTGGCGGACTCAGTGAAGGGTAGCACACTTTAAACACGCCGTCCCGTTTCTTCGTTCGACGTAAAAGATAACTACTGACAGCAGCATGATCAGCAATGAACAGAGAATATAAATATGAGTGTATGAGGTGAATAAGTTTCATACAATTCCTTACATCATAAAAACAAGTTGAACTGCTATTTTCTTACCTTGATATATTTCGGTGAGATGGATGGAAATACATGTTCTTCCCACTGTTGAAATGAGCATTCATTCCTCTGCCAATCCTGCAACTTTCAGCGTTGTTTGTAAAGTAACTGAGCGGGAAAATCGATTTGACGTTGACCACTGTTTTCAAAAGTAGGCGCGAAAATGGTGGCAATCTGCGTGCGGCGCAAACACGCTGAAAAATTTGCATTAAATCACGAATTTAATCCCCTACATAAGATCAACAAAAACAAAAAGCATAGATATCGAATTCTCGTCCATTTCTTATGAAGTAAGTGTGATTTTTTTTAAGTCAAAAAGACTATGTTTTTTATTGTACGTGGCTTCGATAGAGATGAACCCATCGTTTTTGACTCACATGCGAAGCAAAAGTGAGTCTATGTACTGAGCCGTGTCGTCCGTCCGTCCGGGCGTCCGTCCGTCCGTCCGGGCGTCCGTAAAAAACTTAAACGTTGGATTTTTCTCGGAGACTATTAAGTCTATCAACACCAAATGTGGCATGATGGTGTATGATGACAAGGCCTCAAAAAACATACATAGTGACTTGACCTTGCTTCAAGGTCAAGGTCACAGGAGCCATAAATGTGGTCTCAAAAACAGTCATTTTTCACATTTTCCCAATTTTCTCCCACGTTATTGAGAATGGCGACCTCAGCTACAAGTGGTATATAGGTCAAAGCAAGCCCTATCTATTGATACCAGTTTGGTTGACCTTGCTTCAAGGTCAAGGTCACAGGAGCTCTTCAAAGTTGGATTGTATACATATTTTGAAGTGACCTTGACCCTGAACTATGGAAGATAACTGTTTCAAACTTAATAATTATGTGGGGCACATGTTATACTTTCATCATGAGACACATTTGTTCACATATCATCAAGGTCAAGGTCACTTTGACCCTTATGAAATGTGACCAAAATGTGGTAGTGAACCACTAAAAGTGACTATATCTCATGGTAGAAAGTGCCAATAAGCACCATTGTGCTTCCTATGTCTTGAATTAACAGCTTTGTGTTGCATGACCTTGGATGACCTTGACCTTGGGTCAAGGTCACATGTATTTTGGTAGGAAAAATGTGTAAAGCATTTCTTAGTGTATGATGTCATTGGTAGGTTTAGTTGTTTGACCTTGAAGGTCACCTGAAGGTCAAGGTCATATAAAGGTCAAGGTCAAGCATGTGAGTCGTATGGGCTTTGCCCTTCTTGTTTCAATTTGTCTCCGCTGTTGGACGGCCAATTGGACATGCTACAGTCAGTCACTGTGCTGCTGACCCTTCAATCTTCGATGTCTTGCAGTTCTATACTGCACACTGCTGGCCCAGGCACAGTCTGAGGCAGAGAGGGAAAAGGTGGAGGAGCGGATGCGAGGGGATACGGAGCTCTCAGCCATTCTGCAGCAGCTGCGTGAACTGGACCAGGAGGATGTTGTCAGTGAGGAGCGTCACCGCCGCCAGCAAGCCCGCCAGTCTCGAGTCACTGCCGACATGGAGGCCATGGAGACTGACGACTATGAGGTGAGTGGCCAGGGGAATAGGGGGGGGGGGTGGCATTTGAGCAACTGGCTTTGGACAGAGAGGCACCATGTGAGAGCCAATGAGTGTTCAGAGTGGTATATTGAAATGACAGAGCAGATTTTTATTGCTTTGGCAGTGCTCTAGTTGAGTGCAGGTCTGAATGTCATAACTATAATTTAACCCTTTCCATGCCAGCTTCGTCATTATATTATGCAACTGCCAGTGCCAGGGAATTTCAGTAAAAATTGGGTAAACAACATGGAGTTCAGGAGAAAAATCATATCTCAATTTCAGTGCATAACAACCCCATAAAACCCATATTTCTTTGAAAGCACAATCAGGAACACAACAAACACAATGACATGATTTTTGGAGACTTTATTTCTTAAATCAAGCTTGAATTTTAAAAAAAATTACCAATGCCTTAAAATTTTTTTTAAATGATTTCTTGTACATCTTCATGGTGTACTCAAATTTTTTTTAAATTTCTGATTTGTTTTTCAGATTGTAAAACTATGTCTGAAATGTCTCAGAATCTTTTTTCTTACAAAATATTTATGAAACTAAATAATGAAAATTATTTGAACATACTATATCAATAGTACGAAGAAAGATACAAACTGTAACACCTACAGCAATTACTGTAGATAAAGTCATGCAAAATTGCTACTATCATGCCAGCAAACTGCAAGAAGGAACCACTGTATTCACACTAGAATAAAAAGGCTTGTAGGATACTTTCTCTTCAGCCTCCAGGTAGTAACAATGCTATCTACATAGTGATGAAAATTAGGAATTCACATGTACGCACTTTTCAAAGTCATGCATGATTGCTATGATCACTATCATGCCAGGCGAATTCAAGAAGAGACTACTGTATTTAGACAAGTATAAAAAGGCTTGTAGGATATTTTCTCTTCTGCCTTGAGGTTGTAACAATTCTATCTACATAATGATGAAAATGAGGAATTCACATGTACACACTTTTCAAAGTCATGCATGATTGCTATGATCAATATCATGCCAGGCAAATTCAAAAAGAAACAACTGCAGTAATTACTATGATCTGTGAAGGAAAGAATTGAAATATTTTGTCATGCATGCATCTCAATTAAAAGTCAGTTCAAGTGAGCAGTCCAATATTTCAGCTTGAAGCATGGAGCAGGGTAGAATCCAAGCTAAATCAGGACAGTCTGGCCAGAAGCTTTTGGAGACCCAGGAGACTCCCTTCTTGTGGCAGACATGGCACAACGTAGCCTGGTACAATAAGGTCCCAGTGTATGCCAAGAAAATATCCACCACTAGACAGTTCAGAATTTCTTTATTGTGTGGTAAATTCAGAAGCATGGAACATCACAGAGGCCAGGCTGGTCAGGACAGTCAGGGCACATGACCTTGGTGACACGGCGGATGCCCTTCTTGTGGCAGACCCGACATCGCTTGGCCTGGTACCCTGTTCGTCTGTCATGGTTTTCTCATTTTTCCAGGCAAGAAGCCTGGAATGCCTTCGAAACCCACGCTGCTCTCCTGCAGCTAAGGTTTTTTCTCCATATAGATTGGTTTCAGAAACGAGATGGTGAATAAGACTATTCGTGAAGAACAGCTGATAGTAGTCAACAGGCTGAAAGTTTGCGGTGCTGACTTTGATCCCGGCATGTCCTGAAAACTGAGGAATTTGAGGTGATTCATGATTTGGGGGAAGGAAATCTCCCTCAAAGCGGGATTGTCTAGGCTGAGGACTGCAGATCACTACCCTCCCACGACGCTGTCCTCTGCAAGCGCGAGTCCCTCAACCACAGCACGTGCGTGAAAAGTTTGTCCACGCCTCCGTGGTACTTGATGAGAAGATGCAGAGGTCGATACCCGACGAGAGGAGGGATAAGGCGATCCTCGATCACGGGGAGATGATGGTTCATCGTCCGAACTCATTTCAGAGTCAGAAGCAGCAGCAGAAAGGCCAGACGCTGCCACTGCAGGTTGTTCCACAATCTCGGATTCATCACTCGAGTCTCCAACCTCCACGAAACGTCGAGTGCAAAGTTCGAGATCGTCATCGTCACTGACCTGATCAAAGGAATCTGTTGACTCTAAATCGCTTTCTAAGTCTTCCTCTGCTTCACCAGCCTCTGCTAACCGAGCAGGCGATACTTGAACTCGCTTCACGCCTTTGCTTGTAGACGGTGTGGGCGCTGCCATTGTTTACAACTGTACATGATAACTGCGCACTTGCTTGAAGTGGGGTGACCTCAGTTTGATGCTCCCCTCAGCCGAAATACATTCTGCTGCTATGATCAGACTGTAGCATATCTTAGAGTTTGCCTTGGGTAAGCGTTCCTGTTCGTTTCGTCATGAAAAGCTGAACACAGGGTGTGGTATCTACAATTTTCGGAATCTTGGTGACCGAATGATCGGTCATAAGGGCACTATTGAGGGTGTAATCGCGTGACCGAATATTTGGTCATAAGGGCATGGAACTGGTTAATCCTATGCCGTCCTACCTGAAGACCAGTCCTTGACATTGACAGAACAAAGGAGACGAGAAGGCATCTTGTTCATGCCTCTCAGTGTTTTGTGCAGTGATGTGCATTGTGAGACATAAGGTCCTACCAGACCAGGTAACTGCCGTGTGATGTGCCCCTGGTTCTCTCTGGTCTGAAACAGCTTGGTAAACTGTAATGTAGACCCATTCTCTAAAGCTAGGTGTCCCCCTAATTTTGTTCTTCTCCTTGATGGTAGCATTCATGAAGTGGCTGGCCTAGGCACACTTACGCCTCTCTGCATTATCATGCACAGGGAAACAAACAATCCCATGTCGATATTCTCTGTTCTCTTTCCAAGCATCTGAGAGTTTTTGGGGTGTGTCTTGTGCAGCAAAACCTGGGCACTGTGCAGTTGTTAGACCTGGAGGATCTGACCTTTGCAGCCGGCAGCCACCTGATGGCCAACAAGCGCTGCCAGCTCCCTGATGGCTCCTTCCGCAAACAAAAAAAAGGTCTGCAGTATGTGTGTGTGTGTGTGCATGTGTGTGTGTGCTCGTGTTGTGTGTATGTTGGGGTGTCTGTGTGTGTGTGTGTGTTGTGTGCATGTGTCTGTGTGAGTGTGTGCGTGTGTTGTGTGTTGTGTGTATTGTGTGTGTGTGTGTGTGTGTGTGTGCATGTGTGTGTGTTGTGTGTGTGTGTGTGCACGCGTGTGTACTTATGTGCGTGTGTACATATGTGTGTGTGTGCATATGTTTGTGTGCTGGTTTTTCTTTTGGGGTATGTGGTGGTACGTATGCCTTGCATTTGTGTGTCAACACATACCAGCACCTGCTAATTAGTGAGTATATGTTATGTCCAGCACTCACATCTGAGCTTTGATTTGTCATTACATTAGTCTGAACACTTGGACAGCATTAATGTAAGATTATGAGTTTCCATGAGATCGGGACTTATTGTGTGTTCTAGTTTTGAACTCATGTATAACTCTTTGTCTTACAGGATATGAGGAGGTTCATGTGCCTGCTTTGAAACCTAAGCCATTTGACACTGATGAGGTGAGAAACATCTCTTTTTACCCATTTTGTGGCATCTCTTCTTTTCTGTATGGGCTTTTTATTTCTCTTGCACAAGATCTTGGTTGAGTTTTTTCCCTCATTTTTCTCCAGAATATTAACTTTTTGTTTGAAATGAATATAACTACCTGTATAATCCTCACAGATTAATATGCTCAGGTAATGAATTGTAAATATTTTGTTGTGATTATTGTTTCACCTTTCTAATTGGCACCTACCTGAAAGTTGGGTCTAACTGATAATAAATCATGAGATAGTTTTAGAGTTGTGTCTGCATATCTGACTGTCACTCAATTTTATTGTGGGAAATGCTCCCAGGTGTGTGTAACCTTACCTTGGTGTTTCCAGTCTCTTGTGCCCATTGATCGACTGCCCAAATACGCCCAGCCAGCATTTGAAGGCTTCAAGAGCCTGAATCGAATCCAGAGCCGCCTGTTCAAGGCTGCCATGGAGACAGATGAGAACCTGTTGCTGTGTGCCCCAACTGTGAGTCTGAAGTACTGCTTTGTCTGTTTCCTGCCCTTGTTGCTACAGCTAGTGCTGTTGCTCTTCTTGAGTGTGCTTCTGTGTTATTTGGAGTCTTTTTATTCATCTAGAAATGTTTCTCCTCTTTTTTTCCATCCATCTATCCATTTATTGGTCTCTTTCCTAAAAATAATGAAACTGAACATCATGTAAATGGCCCTGACAACAATTTGAACACTCATAATGTTTGACTCTTTCTTTTGGTATGACAACAGGTGAACCTCTCATAAACGTGGTTTATTTAGTTTAAAAATTTTTAAAAGTGTGATTTAACTTCATGGCCCTATGTAGCCAACAAAGTTGATAGGCCCTTAAACTTCATCCATCCAACCATCCATCCTGAACATGAATGATCATGGCATGTTTCTCTTGCAGGGAGCTGGTAAAACCAATGTCGCTCTTCTGACCATGTTGAGGGAAATTGGGAAGCATGTGAACCCTGATGGCACAATCAGGACGGATGAGTTCAAGATTATCTATGTAGCCCCCATGAAGTCCCTTGTGCAGGAAATGGTTGGAAACTTTGGTGATGTGAGTATCAAACATGCAAACGTTACTTTTTCATAGATCTTGTACACTGAGGATATAAAACCTACATAGAAATCACTGTGATGTTCATATTTTGTATTTATCCCCTACTGATGGGTTTCTTTTGTACATTAACTCTTAACATCCTGTATCCCTCATAACCGCTCGTTAGTCTAAATCCTAATTATGCGAATTACATGCAAAGTAAGCAATGAAAAACATCAAGAACATGTTGTACTTGATCTTAGAATGACCCACATTTACTTTTGACTTAAGTAGGATTTTTTTTAACAAATCAACCGTGTTATGTTTCTTCTTTTTTTTAAACCTTAGAGGACTGGGGCTTGTAGTTGTGAAATTCCTTATAGGACGTTAAGAGTTAAATGCCAAAAATGTTACATTGTGATGAATGAAATGCAATGTCAGATGAGGATCATAGTGATCTTGTGAATTATTTTCATGGTGTTTGAAGAGCACCTGAATGACTTCTCTAACTACCTCTGACAGCAAGCAGTAGATGGCTCTCATTTGTCCTCTCCATCCTGTCTCATGGTGGAGTTGGCAAGATGTGTGCAGGAGAAGCCTAGCCTTTTGCTCCCTTGTTCAAAGGAGGTGGCTGTGCTTTGTCTCAGAGGCTCAAGTCCTATGGAATCAAGGTGGAGGAACTGACAGGGGACCACCAGTTGAACCGAGAGCAGATTACCGAGACCCAAATCATCGTTTGCACTCCAGAGAAGTGGGACATCATCACACGCAAAGGAGGCGAACGTACCTACACCCAGATGGTCCGACTGATGATCTTTGTGAGTGTCAATTTCTCAGATGTTAGGAATGTATGGGAATTTTTGCTGTGGTGTGGCGGTTCATGTTTTATGAAGCATCCTACAGTTCTGCCCATGCTGTGTTATTCTGCTGCATAAGCTGAAACTCTTTGTTTCATCTGAGTTAGTAAATACTCTAGGCAAACTAACCTTTCTAGTAACTGGAGGTCAGATTGCTTCATTCAGTAATCCATAACATGGGAGAGAAAAAAAGGAAACACTTTGTTCAAACACTGCAGAAATTCTTCAGAGACCATGTACTATTATACGTTTACTTTTTAAGAAGAGTTTTTAAAAAATAACAAAATGGGAAATCCACATTAAAACTGGTTAGCATTGAAAGTGTGCATTGTATAGCCATCTCCATGCCTGCGAGCGTTCCTTGGGGTGACACTTTCTCTCTCTTTTCAGGATGAGATCCACCTTCTCCATGATGATCGAGGTCCTGTGCTGGAATCTCTGGTGGCAAGGTGATTCATGCCCTCCATCTCTGTGCCTGTCTACCTATTGGACTCGGTGTGTGTGTTTGTGTGTGTGTGTGCATGTGCACATGCATGTGTGTGTGGGTGTATGTGTGTGTGTGGGTGTATGTGTGTGTATATGTGTGTGTGTGTTTGTGTGTGTATGTGCACATGCATATGTGTGTGTGTGCATGTGCACATGCATGTGTGTGTGTATATGTGTGTGTGTGTGTATGTGCATATGTGTCTGTGTGTGTGTACACATGCGTGTGTGTGTGCATGTGCATGCAAATGTGTGTATATATATGCATGTGCATGCATATGTGTGTGTATGCATGTGTGCATGCATGTGTCAGTGGATGTGTATGTGTGCATGTGCATGCATATGTGTGTGCATGCATGTGTGTGTGTGTGTGCAGATCGCAGAGCTGCCAAGTGCTACGATTTAGGCGTAGCATGCTACGATTTCGACGTGCTTGCTACGATGCTACGATCGTCTGCGCAAACATGCCATTTTCCTTGTGCGTGTGTGCTACGCCTATTTCTTAAATGCTACTCCAAAAAGCTCTGGATGCTACTCTTTGGCATGATGGTGTGTTGGCAGCTCTGAGATCAATGTTGACTGGTGCCTGTTTCCATGCTTGCCAAGATTTGTCCCCTTTCATACCTTAGCTGTAAAGGCACTTTGAGAGTGACCCACTCCTTTGAAATTATAGCTCGTATGAACAAACTAGCATGACTTGGTGGTCTTTCTACATGTATGAACGAGGTGTTCGTTGAAGGAGTGCTGCATTTGTACCTGCAGTCTCTGCATGTTGAATATGATGGAAACGTCTGAAATAGGGGAATGGTGCCTTTATGTTTTCTCTCTGGGTGCTTGCAGAACCATCCGAAACATTGAGACAACTCAGGAGGATGTGCGCCTTGTGGGACTGAGTGCCACGCTGCCCAACTTTGACAACGTGGCAGCGTTCCTGAGAGTGGACCCCAAGATCGGCCTCTTCTACTTTGACAACAGCTTCCGCCCTGTGCCTTTGGAGCAGCAGTTCATTGGTATCACAGAGAAAAAAGCTGTCAAGCGATTCCAGCTCATGAATGACATAGTGTATGAGAAAGTGATGGAACATGCAGGAAAGAACCAGGTAAGGAATAACCTGTGAGATTTGAGCTGACTTCTTACATCTATGATGGGCCTGCTAAACTCTCTACCATAATTGACTCACATGCGAAGCAAAAGTGAGTCTATGTACTGAGCCGTGTCGTCCGTCCGTCCGTCCGGGCGGGCGTCCGTCCGTCCGTCCGTAAAAAACTTAAACGTTGGATTTTTCTTGGAGACTATTAAGTCTATCAACACCAAATGTGGCATGATGGTGTATGATGACAAGGCCTCAAAAAACATACATAGTGACTTGACCTTGCTTCAAGGTCAAGGTCACAGGAGCCATAAATGTGGTCTCAAAAACAGTCATTTTTCACATTTTCCCAATTTTCTCCCACGTTATTGAGAATGGCGACCTCAGCTACAAGTGGTATATAGGTCAAAGCAAGCCCTATCTATTGATACCAGTTTGGTTGACCTTGCTTCAAGGTCAAGGTCACAGGAGCTCTTCAAAGTTGGATTGTATACATATTTTGAAGTGACCTTGACCCTGAACTATGGCAGATAACTGTTTCAAACTTAATAATTATGTGGGGCACATGTTATACTTTCATCATGAGACACATTTGTTCACATATCATCAAGGTCAAGGTCACTTTGACCCTTATGAAATGTGACCAAAATGGGGTAGTGAACCACTAAAAGTGACTATATCTCATGGTAGAAAGTGCCAATAAGCACCATTGTGCTTCCTATGTCTTGAATTAACAGCTTTGTGTTGCATGACCTTGGATGACCTTGACCTTGGGTCAAGGTCACATGTATTTTGGTAGGAAAAATGTGTAAAGCATTTCTTTGTGTATGATGTCATTGGTAGGTTTAGTTGTTTGACCTTGACCTTGAAGGTCACCTGAAGGTCAAGGTCATATAAAGGTCAAGGTCAAGCATGTGAGTCGTATGGGCTTTGCCCTTCTTGTTTTACTTTTATTCTCCTCCACCAACATATTTGTGAAATTTATGTCAAGGATTTTCTCATTTCAAGCTGTACTTCTTTTAAAGCTACAGTTAGGATCAACATCATCTTGTGCACTCATTTTCTTACACTCTGATGACATTCTAAGGTAAATTGATCAGTACAACAACACTGGAGAGTTACCTGCAGCAATTTTTTGTTTCACATTTTGTAGTGTTTAGCATGACTGGACAGCTCTGTACTGTACTGTGCAAACTGTAGGTGCTGGTGTTCGTCCACTCAAGAAAGGAGACGTGGAAGACTGCAAGAGCCATTAGGGACATGTGCCTGGAGAAGGACTCGCTGGGACTGTTCCTCAAGGAGGGCTCTGCCTCCACCGAGATTCTCCGCACTGAGGCAGCCCAAGTCAAGGTGAGTGCAAGCGATCAGAAGATATCTTGGTAGGTAGGTAGGTACGTCCCTGAATCTTGTGACAGCTGGCTTCCTTTCCCTTTTTTGTCTCTCTTGTGATTCAGGTTGTTTACAACCATCAATCATGAAGCATTTAAAGTGACTAGTAACATTCAATTTCAGCATCCTTTGTCTATTCTGCTTCCTCCTTCTACATCTCTATCCTGCCATGCGTTCAAGAGGCCTACCGGTATCGACCGGTTGATACCGTTGGACTCTTGAACGACTTGGTACCAATACCGGTATCGACCGGTAGATACCGCGCCGGAACGCTGATGCGCCTGTATTACAAAATGGCTGCCTTCGGGGAAAGGAAGAAAGTCGCCATCACAAATATGCGCTGTGGCACGCATTTCGACCTGTGATTATTACCCAGCCTATGCAAGACGTTACAAAAAGTTAGGCTGATATTGTACTTGTCTTTTTTTTTAAAGAATAACTGCTCTGAAATAATTACCAGGTAAGATGTGAGCACACATTTACACGACAGATGGCAAAACAATTTTAAGGGAAGCAACTCTTATATCTTACATTAGCCCTTAGTTTGTTGTGTAACCTCCCTTGAAGTGAGCATCGAAATATTCTTGCTTACACCAAGTCAGCACTGTCGTTTTGACATAAATTTTGATTTGAGCGATGCCGAGCCTTCATGCACAGCTACAGCTTAACATATTTTATCAGCTTCCACAAGAAACGAGCAGTCTGCAGCTGCTGGTTTACTAATTTGGTTGAGAAGCGTAATCCGCAGCGATAAGAAGGTATCGCGGAAGCCATTTTGGCTACCGTTCGGTCATAACGAGTCGTTCAAGAGTGCACATTGGTGGCTCAGCTACCGGTCGGCTACCGGTAGGTCGACTTGAACGCAGGGCTGGGTTCCTGTGGTCATTAAAAACCTGGAAAAGTTGTGAATGTTGATTAAGACTGAAAAGTCACGGAAAAGTTGTGAAATTTCTGCATCAGCTAAAGTTTTTTAGATCTTGCTTATTGGCGTGCAAGCAATCACTTCCTGTCACATGGCGGGCAGAGTTACTTCTCTTGACTGGGCGCTAAATCATTGAGCTGGAGATGCAGTCAGTTTATCCAGATGTCAATTTCAGCCCCTAGCAGTGCAAAACAATTGATAATTTTCACATATTCATGTGAGATCATGTCGTTACATTTTCTAAGAAGTCATGGAAAAGTTTTGAAATTTGTTTCTTGGATGTCTGCAGTAACCCTGTCTACCTCCTCCTCCTCCTCCTCCTGCTGCTGCTCCTGCTTCCCATCCTATTCCTCCTCCACTTTACTTCTCCTTCTGTTCCTGCTTCACTGCTGACTCCGGCTGCTCCTCCTCTTTCTTCTCTAAGTATCACCTGGTACCACTCCATGAAGTACAGTTGGAATGGCATGTTATATAGTAGCATTTATTTGAATTAGTCAAATCCACTTAAATGTTTTCAGAATATCATAAAAACGTGTGGGCTGCAGCAAAACTATATGGCCTGTTCACACAGCTCTAAATTGTTTTCATTCTGTGTTGCAGCACATATCATGGAATCACATGTGGATATTGAAGGGAAATTTATCAATGGAATGTTATTATTTTCAGAATGCAGAGCTGAAGGATTTGCTGCCCTATGGTTTTGCCATCCATCATGCTGGAATGACTAAGTGAGTAGTATTGTTTTTTTCCCACGTCCCCTCTTTTGAAAAAAAAAAGTCTTAGTAACTCTTTCTCAGAGGAAATGGGAGACCCCAACATAAGTAACATTGCAGTGGTTAATGGTGGAAACATGCAGGTTTCTTTGTGTGTGCAGGCTGTTAGAATACCCATTATTGCCAGCTGTGAGCTTTCAATGCATTTTCTGAAGGCTACGTGAGTTCTTGCAGCAAGGTAAGGCCAAATCCAATTGGGTTGAAGGATGAGATTTGGGTGAGGGGACTTGTGGCAGATTCCGGACTGGGGGATGCAGAAATGCAGCATGAATAGTGTGTCTATCAACAGCAGAGAAATCCTTGCTCCTGCAGAATGAAGTCTGTTGTCAGTCAAGGTCAGGACAATCCACACTCATGTCTTGCATTGTATGCAGGGTGGACCGCACGCTGGTGGAGGACTTGTTTGCTGACCGTCACATCCAGGTGCTGGTGTCCACCTCCACCCTGGCCTGGGGAGTCAACCTGCCTGCCCACACAGTCATCATCAAGGGCACCCAGATCTACAACCCTGAGAAGGGCCGATGGATGGAGCTCAGTGCTCTTGATGTCATGCAGGTGAGATATGTAATGTGTGAAGTGGTAGGGCTATCAAAGGTGTTCAAGAACCTTTGACGTCTCTGCTTTCAACCATGACCACAGGGGGAATGTTGCCGTCAGTGTGCCGTTTGTTTTCTTTGGGTTATTGGTCCTGATGGGAAGGATTCAGTTGAGAGGAAAATAGTATTGTAACTTTTTGTGTTTACTTCGTAGTAAAAGTGCAAGTTTTAAAATAGTCATATTTTGTGTTTGAGAGTGGGATCCACATTGCACTGCGGTATCCCCAGCTGGTGTTTTGTGACCTTGCTGGTCGTAAGTCAGTGCTACAGCAAGAGTGGAGTGGCATCGTTGGGTGTGTCAGTTCTGCCTGGCACACCCTGGTAATTAACCCACGACATGCAGACAGGGAAGACATATTCATTGATGTTATGTATTCCTTTGTAGAGACATCCTTGAGGTTAAGGTTTTCCAGACAAGTACTCTGTGCTTATTAGTTTAGTCATGGTCAAAGGATTTTGTTCATGTAATAATTAGTTTGAATGCTTGGCTTGTAATGAACAATCAACTGCAGAATTGCTCATGCCCAAAATCCTTTAAATTCATCTGCAGACAGCAAAGTTGAAAGAATTAATATGATCATTTGCATTTTGGGGGATAATTTTAAGCCACTGCGAGTTAAGAACAGAAACGTACTGACCTAAAAAAGAAAGACAAATCTTGTGAACATGAGAAACAAAGAAATTTGTTTCAAGATAAATGATACTACTATGCAGACAGGCTAATAAAACATCTTGCACTGCAGGCTAGTAAATGTTGTGTACAACTAGCCCAGGGGGCTAGCAAACAAAAAAACTTGTGAACCCCCCTGCTAAATGTGACTGTCTTCAACACATCATGTTTTCTTTCCTTCCTTGCCAGATGCTTGGTCGAGCCGGTCGTCCCCAGTATGACACCAAGGGCGAGGGCATCATGATCACCAACCACAGCGAGCTGCAGTACTACCTCTCCCTCATGAACCAGCAGGTGAGCAACTGCTACTGAGTCCTCTGTAGGACTGGTGCATGAGAAATTGTAAGAGATAAATGACAAATGGAATATCTAGAGGGAAGTAGTGATCATGTCTAGAGTGTAGGATTATGCAGTCATAGATAATGTAGACATAATTACAATGATTAGGATGAGCATTAGGAATCGTGTGTGCGCCTGCGTGCTTGCAAAGAAATTATGAGGTTTTAAAGAACTTTTTGATAAAAAAAATTTTAATGGTTGCACTTCGGTATCCCCAGCTGGTGTTTTGTGACCTTGCTGATCGTAAGTCAGTGCTACAGCAAGAGTGGAGTGGCATCGTTGGGTGCGTCAGTCCTGCCTGGCACACCCTGGTAATTAACCCACGACACTGCAAGCATTCGTGATAAAGGGATAGATGGAATTAAGTGTAATCTTGACCCATGTATGTAGCCTAATGCAGATACCAGCCAAGCAGTTTAATGGATGTGTGTAGTCATGTGTGTGTTTGTATGTGTGTCTGTGGTGGTGGTGGTTGTGTATGGTGTATGTGTGTGTGTGTGCGCGCACGCACATGTGCTGGTGGTGGTGGCATTTGTGTGCGTGTGTGTGCGCCCATGTCTGCATGTGCATGTTGATGGTAATATGTGTGTGTGTGTGTTTTGACCACACCAGCGAGGCCGAGTGGGGGATTCTGTCGACTGGGCAACCCAGGATCTCCATACATGCTGCCCAGGCTCGCGCCCTGGAGAGGTCACTTCAGTGCCGCTGTTTTACAGTGACAGAAACTTTTGACAAGTGCAACAGAGCATGCGGCTCAAGGATCGGGCTCTACAGCCACAGAGTACGCTGCCGCTCAACCCCGGACTGACCAAACCTGGCGCACACTCCATGGTCTCACGAGACTGATGGATGCCAACAATATAATATGTGTTTTGATGATGGTAGTGTGTATTTGTGTGTGTGTGTGTGTGTGTGTGTATTTGTGTGTGTGTGTGTGTGTGTGTGTGTGTACGTATAAAGGATTTGCTTTGTTCCCAGTGGTCAAGTGCATGTCTGCTCTGAGTATGCTTTGGTGCAAGATATCTTGGTTGTTCCAGTGTTATCCAGCACCATTGATTGAAGTGATGCCACCCAGCTATACCTGTTAAAAGCTATAGCCCTTCCCTGTGATGATTTCCAGTTGCCCATCGAGAGCCAGTTCATCTCCAAGCTTGCAGACAACCTGAATGCAGAAGTGGTGCTGGGCAGTGTCAACAGTGTGAAGGAGGCTGTGGACTGGCTGGGTAAGAGCTGCTCTCCCTTCCTCTGCCAGGGTCACATTGCTTACACCAGGAACCTTCAAGATCTTGCGAGGAATAGGCAAGTGTCAACATATGTCAACACGATGAAAGCAGATGTCAAGGCAGTCAAATGTTTGACACGTGTTGACACCGGCCTATTATTTGCCAACTAGGCAGGCTGAGCAATGTGCCCCTGGCCTCTCTAGGTCTCTTGGGCTCTCTTGCCTCTTGCCTAGCTTCTGTCCCTTGGGCTCTCTTGCCTCTTGCCTAGCTTCTGTCCCTTGGGCTCTCTTGCCTCTTGCCTAGCTTCTATCCCTTGGGCTCTCTTGCCTCTTGCCTAGCTTCTGTCCCTTGGGCTCTCTTGCCTCTTGCCTAGCTTCTGTCCCTTGGGCTCTCTTGCCTCTTGCCTAGCTTCTGTCCCTTGGGCTCTCTTGCCTCTTGCCTAGCTTCTGTCCCTTGGGCTCTCTTGCCTCTTGCCTAGCTTCTGTCCCTTGGGCTCTCTTGCCTCTTGCCTAGCTTCTATCCCTTGGGCTCTCTTGCCTCTTGCCTAGCTTCTGTCCCTTGGGCTCTCTTGCCTCTTGCCTAGCTTCTGTCCCTTGGGCTCTCTTGCCTCTTGCCTAGCTTCTGTCCCTTGGGCTCTCTTGCCTCTTGCCTAGCTTCTGTCCCTTGGGCTCTCTTGCCTCTTGCCTAGCTTCTGTCCCTTGGGCTCTCTTGCCTCTTGCCTAGCTTCTGTCCCTTGGGCTCTCTTGCCTCTTGCCTAGCTTCTGTCCCTTGGGCTCTCTTGCCTCTTGCCTAGCTTCTGTCCCTTGGGCTCTCTTGCCTCTTGCCTAGCTTCTGTCCCTTGGGCTCTCTTGCCTAGCTTCTGTCCCTTGGGCTCTCTTGCCTAGCTTCTGTCCCTTGGGCTCTCTTGCCTCTTGCCTAGCTTCTATCCCTTGGGCTCTCTTGCCTCTTGCCTAGCTTCTGTCCCTTGGGCTCTCTTGCCTCTTGCCTAGCTTCTGTCTGAGTTTGTTCAAATGAACCTCCGAACAACTAGCAACCGTCTTCTTCTGCTTCTTCATCTATTTCTTATTTGGTTTTTGTGTGTTTATCTCAATAGAAACCTATAATGAATAGCTATGAAAGGAATGTGTCCTTTGTAGCAGTTATGCTTGCCTCTCTTCTTCATGAGTATAGCAATAAGTGTAGCTTTTGTAAAATAGAAAACTGCTGGTACTACACTTCCTCTCCTCCTCTGCTCTATGACTCTTTTGGTTGCACTGCGGTATCCCCAGCTGGTGTTTTGTGACCTTGCTGATCGTAAGTCAGTGCTACAGCAAGAGTGGAGTGGCATCGTTGGGTGTGTCAGTCCTGCCTGGCACACCCTGGTAATTAACCCACGACATGCAGACAGCTTCACCATCTGATGATAAGCTGGAGGTTTAGTGGAAAAGAGTGGGCAGCCATTTGCTGTGCCACAAGTGCCTTTTAGAGTGGTTTGTTGTTTTGCATGTATCTGTCTCTGTGACTTTGGATGTATCCTTTCCTTACTGTTCCAAACTTTTGCTATGGAAGGAAACATCACATGTTATACCATTCGGGTTGCATTTGTTAATGCTATGGAAGCAACTCTCCCCATGCAGATAAGGAAAAAAAAAGAATAGTTGTTATGGTAACAGGGCCACACACAAAAGGGTCTGTAGGTCAGACTGAACTTTTAAACTTTTTTATTATAATTTTTAGAAGAGGCCAAATTGAACTAAAAATTAAGTTTACTGAAAAGACTAAAAAATGTAAATAGTGGATTTCCCGAGTGCTTGTACTGCAGGGAAGATGGGACAGTATGCAGTTTGTTGATTGCTGTCATTTTTGACTCACATGCAAAGCAAAAGTGAGTCTATGTACTGAGCCGTGTCGTCCGGGCGGGCGGGCGTCCGTCCGTCCGTCCGTAAAAAACTTAAACGTTGGATTTTTCTCGGAGACTATTATGTCTATCAACACCAAATGTGGCATGATGGTGTATGATGACAAGGCCTCAAAAAACATACATAGTGACTTGACCTTGCTTCAAGGTCAAGGTCACAGGAGCCATAAATGTGGTCTCAAAAACAGTCATTTTTCACATTTTCCCAATTTTCTCCCACGTTATTGAGAATGGCGACCTCAGCTACAAGTGGTATATAGGTCAAAGCAAGCCCTATCTATTGATACCAGTTTGGTTGACCTTGCTTCAAGGTCAAGGTCACAGGAGCTCTTCAAAGTTGGATTGTATACATATTTTGAAGTGACCTTGACCCTGAACTATGGCAGATAACTGTTTCAAACTTAATAATTATGTGGGGCACATGTTATACTTTCATCATGAGACACATTTGGTCACATATCATCAAGGTCAAGGTCACTTTGACCCTTATGAAATGTGACCAAAATGTGGTAGTGAACCACTAAAATTGACTATATCTCATGGTAGAAAGTGCCAATAAGCACCATTGTGCTTCCTATGTCTTGAATTAACAGCTTTGTGTTGCATGACCTTGGATGACCTTGACCTTGGGTCAAGGTCACATGTATTTTGGTAGGAAAAATGTGTAAAGCATTTCTTTGTGTATGATGTCATTGGTAGGTTTAGTTGTTTGACCTTGACCTTGAAGGTCACCTGAAGGTCAAGGTCATATAAAGGTCAAGGTCAAGCATGTGAGTCGTATGGGCTTTGCCCTTCTTGTTTAAAATCTTTCTTTCTTTTCTTTTTCTTTTACATGATCGATTTAAAAGAGTTTAGGGTTGGCAGTCAAAAACAAGATCAGTTGGATTAACATGATTACAACTTGGGGGGGGGGGGGGGGGGGGGGGGTGTGTTGTATAAATTGTTCCTGGAAAGCTGCCTCCAGTTTTGGGAACCAGACACGGTTTAGGTTAAGCTGACCTTTTTTGTCTTCATACCACATCAAGAGATGAGCAGTTGTTATGGACTGTATTGCTTTATAGACCATCTCTGTCTTTGTGCCCTCCAGGCTACACTTACCTGTACATCCGGATGCTGCGAAACCCCACGCTGTATGGAATCTCGCACGACCAGGCCAAGGAAGACCCGCTGCTGCAGCAGCGCCGCAAGGACCTGGTGCACACTGCAGCCTGCCTGCTGGACCGAAACAACCTCATCAAGTACGACAAGAAGACCGGCATATTCCAGGTCAGGACTGTCATGATTTAGCTTGGTGTGGGTTTGTTTTGGTGGGAGGCTTTTTGGGGTAGCTTCAGGAAGACGTGTCTGACAACTTCTACCGAAAAGTTATGGCACAAGTAATGTTGGCAGTTTCTTAGGATCTCACAGGAGGAAAAAAATGAGCAGAGAAGTTTGATCTGTGGTGTAGTTTTATGTAATAGCATTTTCCTAGATGTTTAATTTACCTGTAGTCTGTGTCTTGGAAATCACTTGTTTGAGTGCCTCCTGGTGTTGGCAGAAATGGAGTTTATTAATCATTTTAATGCCATGGAAAATGCCATGTGTTTACTCATTCTGTTCAATGGAAAGTGGATGTAAATTATCTGCTGACATTGCCAGGATCTGATGCTATGCCATGGTCAGGCTGCTTCTGTAACCAAGTACCTGGGTCTGTTTTTCAGGTGACAGAGCTTGGCCGCATCGCCAGCCACTACTACTGCACTAATGAGACCATCTCCACTTACAACCAGCTCTTGAAACCGACCCTGAGTGAAATTGAGCTTTTCCGTGTTTTCTCCCTGTCTTCTGAGTTCAAGTACATCACTGTCAGAGAGGTAAGCAGCTGTGCTAATCTGGAAGATGTGATATGGGTTATAAAAAACAACAGATTAGCAGACACTGTTATATCTCTGTATGACAAATACAAGCCAAGTGTCTTGCTTCAGTCAGAAGGTGTTTTAAGCATGCTTGCTAAACTGAGACAGTGGTAGTTTTGTACTGTAAATGGATTTTTTCTGCAACAACAGACCTTGTGCAGGTTGAGTAGCATTGATAATAATTTTCATTAATGGTTAGGAGCTCCGTATTTAACTCACTGGAGTCGTGGCTAAATATTGTGGTCATTCTCTGGGATCGTAAGTTTTTCATGCATTTTCAAAAATATAATAAATATACAAAGGCATAAGATAACAATACAAGTTATGCATCAAATGAAAGCTTGTTTTTTCTCTTTACATTCAAAGAATGATCTAAGGGATTAAAAATGCTAATTATGAATTACACACCATAGAATTGAGTGTGTACATGCACAAAAATGAAAAAGTAGCTAAAAAATCAGTTCACTAGCTGTTATGGGAAGCTTACAAGCGCCTAGAAAATGAGAAACTTTAAACGTCAATATCCAAGTAATGCAAATGTGTATAAACATTTAGTACAGACAAATACAAGCAGATGGAGGCTAGCAATCAACCAAATCAAAGATTAGCCTGCGTCAGCAATGAGTTAAAAGTAAGAGACACTTATGTTTATTTGACTAGTGTAATGACTGTAGTGGGGCAAAGATTTTTCACGCCAGTGGAGTTTGCTCTCAGGAAGTTTAATTTTCAGTTTATTTACCTGAATGTGCAAGTGGTTTTGAAAAGTTGTGTCCGACCCTGCATAAACACTGTTACAACCAGGTTCTTATTGAAGGCCAGGAGCACAGCTGATCTCTGCTTGACTGTCTGTGCTGCAGGAGGAGAAGCTGGAGCTGATGAAGCTGCTGGAGCGCGTTCCCATCCCCATCAAGGAGAGCATTGAGGAGCCCTCTGCCAAGGCAAGTGAAGACCCCGTCATGACAAGTCAAAACTTACTGTCACTTGCTACGTCAGCTTTGTGTGGTGTTGCCAACAGTGCTATTTGACCTTTTAATGGGAAAAGCTTAATTTTATAGAATCAAACTTTGATGCCAAATTGTCAGAGAAGTGCATCCTCTGTGAAAATTTTAACACTCATGTTTTCCATCATTGATGGTTTTAGTCACTTCGTCACTGACGATGCCTGTCTGTTCCGTTGCAGGTGAATGTGCTGCTGCAGGCTTACATCTCCCAGCTGAAGCTGGAGGGCTTTGCCTTGATGACAGACATGGTGTTCATCAGGCAGTCGGCAGGCAGACTGCTGCGCGCCATCTTTGAGATTGTGCTGCACCGTGCCTGGGCCCAGCTGGCTGACAAGGCCCTGGCCCTCTGCAAGATGGTGGACAAGAGGATGTAAGTGGACTGCTCCCCTACTTGGCTCTCCAGCTGCTGGTCTCTGTAGTCTTGTACTCTTCCATGGAGTCATGCTTCTGTGTGTGAAACTGAAAAACACTGTCACTGTTCCCATTATGTCTTGCTGTATGGAGGCGAGTGTTTCCTTCAATTGGTGGAATTCATGTTCACCGTTTATTGCACTGCGGTATCCCCAGCTGGTGTTTTGTGACCTTGCTGATCGTAAGTCAGTGCTACAGCAAGAGTGGAGTGGCATCGTTGGGTGTGTCAGTCCTGCCTGGCACACCCTGGTAATTAACCCACGACATTCATTGTTGAAGAGGTCAAGCTGATATTAAATGGCAGTGATGATGACTTACAAGATATTTGCTCTCCTAAACCTCAAAGAACCTTTGCTCCCTCCAGCAGGTCAATGGCCAAAATCTCAAGGCAACATTCCCAGTCAGTCCTACTTCTCACCTTTTTCTCCTTCCCCTAGGTGGCAGTCCATGTCTCCACTGCGACAGTTCCGCAAGATGCAGGACGAGGTGGTGAAGAAGCTGGAGAAGAAGAATTTCCCCTTTGAGCGTCTCTATGATCTGAACCACAATGAGATTGGGGAGCTGATCCGGACACCCAAGCTGGGCAAGACCATCCACAAGTACGTCCACCAGTTCCCCAAGTTGGAGCTTCAGGTCCATGTCCAGCCCATCACGCGGTCCACCTTGCGTGTGG
>JAWQFJ010000687.1:0-65000 GCA_034096865.1 Theodoxus fluviatilis | reverse complement strand
ATTATTCCAACGTAGGAGAAAAGTCTAGAATAAATGGCAGGCAAATCAGGTAAGACCACCTAGGAGAAAGCATAAAGGAAAACATTTCTTTTGTTGAAAATTGAACTCACTTGCAGTGGCAAATGTGTGCTGAGAAGTATTCCATCAAACCTCCTTTGTTATTGCATCTTTAAAAGATTGGCACACATGTACTGGTGATGAGTACTGAGTTTGTGTGTGTCTACAGATCTACCAGGACTGGTACCGCAAGTTTGGCCTGAAGCTGGCCAAGAAGGTGGTGCTGCTGACTGGGGAGACCGCCACAGACCTCAAGCTGCTGGCCAAGGTGAGTGTCAGCTGCCTGGAGGGAGAGGACGGTTGTGGTGATGGCTCAGTCCCATGATGCTACACTTAGTTCATACTGCCACTCCAGCACCATCCACCACCATCTTGCGAGGGTGGGGGCCGACTCTCCTCCTATCCATATGGAATTAGTGTTAAATGTTGAGATCATATGAGAAACAACAGGCTGCTTTGCCTCAAGGTTGTCACTTGTGAGACATGTGATATGGTAAGGGAGCATGTAGGGCATAGCTGACACTAGGCCAGCATGGGAATGACTGCAGGGTGGCAGAAACAGGCGCAATGGGGCAGTGGAGGTCTTAGTGCTTGTGCGGTTGTTGGTTGGTGGCATGATGAGCATCTATTGGAAGTCATGGTGGAGTGGTGTTATTTGACTTTACTGCATTGGGATCAAGTAATTGAAGCAATCATTTTCAAGTGGCTACTGTGTTAGAGATCATGCTTGGGGAAGTAGTAATGGTAAAACATAAATCTGAAATATTGAGAGAAGAAAAGATATTCCTTAGGCAGTGATAGGTCAGCTTGTTGATGGAAATATGAGTAGATGAATGATTCTTGCTTTTAAGATTGGTCTTTAAAAAAATTATTTATAAAAGTAGGTATAACCTTATTTGTGTTACACTTACAGGCTGAACAGAACCTGTCTTCTCATTAATTAGTATGAATGATTTTTGCCTCAGGCACTTCTAAGGTTGAAAGCATTTAAAACTCTTCGTGCACTGTAATGTTCATGTATTCTATGTTAACTTGTCATAGTGGGTGGATGGATGAGACTTTACAGTCTATCAGCCTTTGAGGGCTATGTAAGACTACTGACTGCTTAACTGACTGGGTTATGTTGGAGTATGAATATACCCAGATTCCATTTCCCCAGTCTGTCCTTTTCAAATGCTGTTGGGGAGATGCTTTGGCTTTATTCATACTCCTAACCCTGTGGGGAAGTGTCGTAGTGGAAAGAACTGCTAATGGCAGTCACACCATGTGATGAATTTAGTAAATCACCAGGTTTATACATTCTCTCTTGCATGTGGAGTGCACCCTGTACTGTAACCAACAATAAACAACAATGTCAAAAAAAGCAGGGTGAATGGAACTGGAGAGCCATGTTACTTTTCATCCACACAGGGCAACATCATCATCAGCACTCCAGAGAAGTGGGACGTGCTGTCAAGACGATGGAAGCAGAGGAAAAATGTTCGAAACATCAACCTCTTCATTGTTGATGAACTCCATCTCATTGGGGGGGAGATTGGGGTGAGTGTTCGCTGTTTTGGAGTCTTCTCTCTTGACTTTGCTGGGGGAAGGGTGTGTGTGTGCGTGTTTATCTGATTTCTATTTTCATTCTGAAGTTAGGTCCATACTGTGAACGGATTTTAGCTCCATGGCTCATTCTCTGGAAAGGTACATAAATCTGTTACATGGGTGGTGAAATATTTTTCATCAAATATTTGTATTAAAAGTACATATTCAGGTTAAAAAATGCTTGGACCTATCATCTAGAGTAAAACTGGAGCAAGGTCTTTGTCTTTTTATAAGTAAATGGGGTATGAAGAGGTGCTTGACCTCGTTTCTAGTTTGTAACACTGGACACCAAACAGATATTAAATGTGGTCAAAACATAATGGTTTTCAGATAATTTCCTTACAAATCACGTTGAAAACGACTATTAGACACATCATAAATAGCTTGCAATAGATAACTTATTAATCTTGACATTTGGAACAAAATTAGACACTTTACTTATCGTGTCTTGTTACAAACCAGTTGAACAAAAGCAAAATCTAAATGTTATTTATGTATTGATGCGCCATCACTATTGCTTGCGTATTGGAGAGAAGTAAACAAAGATCTAGAAAGCCTTTTCACCATGAAAGCATCAGGGGAAAAAACTAAACAAATTTTTAACAATATATCTCAAGGATAATCACTAGGTTGTAACAAAGACAACTTCCATCGCGTCTTGTTTACGAACAAGAAAGAACAAGCAATAGATCGACAAAACATGCTATTTTAGTAACAAACCTTTAAATAAAGCTGTAAGATAAGGTAAGGAATAATTTTGGGTCCTTTATGAAGGGTAATGAATTCGCATGTTTCCACTTTTATGTTTAATTTCACAAGAAACCGCACATTTTCAAAGAAATGTTTCAGTTTGACAGGTCGAATCTGTTTTCAATCTATTTTCACCTCACAAACTTAGTCAACAACAATCGGTAAGCACAAAGTAAGATTAAAAAAGAAATAAAGTTTCACATTTAACGATGTGAAACATTACTAAGCTTCTGAAATTTCCATTGTAGGCGTTCTTCAGCTAGCACACTGGAAAAAATGGCCAGGATTTCTAGTTCGTAACAAAGATGAAAGACGCGGACGCAACATATTTGAGTTTAAGGTACTGCTTCCCGCGAACACGCAGTTTGTGAAAACCACACAGGGATCACTCAGTATGTCCTTCCGTGTAGGACCTTTGCAGTTATTCCCCTTGCAGGACTATTTTGCCATGAAAAATGTAGTCCAGTTGATTGCTGTGTCGTAACGCATTTTGTGGACACAAATTCAGAAATGACGTAATTTCATCTCACTTCTAGCAAGTTTCCCTTCATAAATTGTGTTTTCTATCAAATATGACTCTCTCAAACATTCTGTTTTTGAATGGACATGGAATTGGGTCAATTCATTTGCTTAATATTCTTCCGCCGAGTATATTTACAAAACCTTCGATCAGACACGACATGTTACGAACCAGTAAGCAAAATTAAAACCCTAATTGTTTCACAAAAGTGCAAAATTTTAAAAAACGTGATCTGTAATCGTCAAGTATGTGTGTAATAGATTAAAATACAACCGTTCTTTTTGAAATTTAACAGGAAATTCCAGTTGCAATTGTCATCTGAAAAGTTATCGTCTTTCCATGTAACAAACTGGCCAGCTGAAATCGGCACATTTTGTCAACACAACTAGCGATAAAAGCTCAAATTTTACACTCAGCCTTTTCCCATTGCTCATGGTGTTTCTTAAATATGTTTTTTATTTGTCTACTTAAATAGATTTTGGTCTTATAGTGTAATACTTTTGGTCTGACCAATTTAAGAACGTAACCCCTCCTAGTGTACCTTTCCAGAGAATGAGCCCCATATATTGCCTTGCAGTGATAAAATGCAGTTCCAGTTTCCAGAGGCAGACATTTGTCTTCTATACTTAATGCATCTCAGTAATTCATGTTGGGGCTCCTACGTGAGCATTTGGTGTCAGGTTGGATGTATGTAGAGTGCTAACCTGTAAAACCACTTTCTGTCAACAATGATGAGAGGACTGATGTAGGTGATTCATCTTTGATGGTTGCAGCCAGTGCTGGAGGTGATCTGCTCTCGCATGCGCTACATCTCGTCTCACCTGGAGCAGCCCATCCGCATCGTGGCGCTCTCCTCCACCCTGGCCAACGCCAAGGACGCCGCACAGTGGCTGGGCTGCAGCACCACCAACATGTTCAACTTCCACCCCAATGTGCGCCCCATTCCTCTGGAACTCCACATCCAGGTGAGGCACCTGCTGCTGTGCTGGAAAAATGATTTGGAACTGGAAGGATGCTTGACGGGTATTTATTCAAGTCCTTGGAAAGAGCAAAGGAAAACTCATTTAGGCCTCATGTCATTGATGTGTAATTTCCCATCATGCCACACTCTGCCCTGGCTGTTGTACTCACATTGCCCCTTGCTGCTCACTCTGCCCTGGCTGTTGTACTCACATTGCCCCTTGCTGCTCACTCTGCCCTGGCTGTTGTACTCACATTGCCCCTTGCTGCACACTCTGCCCTGGCTGTTGTACTCACATTGCCCCTTGCTGCACACTGCCCTGGCTGTTGTACTCACACTGCCCCTTGCTGCTCACTCTGCCCTGGCTGTTGTACTCACATTGCCCCTTGCTGCTCACTCTGCCCTGGCTGTTGTACTCACATTGCCCCTTGCTGCACACTCTGCCCTGGCTGTTGTACTCACATTGCCCCTTGCTGCACACTGCCCTGGCTGTTGTACTCACACTGCCCTGGCTGTTGTACTCACATTGCCCTGGCTGTTGTACTCACATTGCCCCTTGCTGCACACTGCCCTGGCTGTTGTACTCACATTGCCCCTTGCTGCACACTGCCCTGGCTGTTGTACTCACATTGCCCTGGCTGTTGTGCTCACATTGCCCCTTGCTGCACACTCTGCCCTGGCTGTTGTACTCACACTGCCCCTTGCTGCTCACTCTGCCCTGGCTGTTGTACTCACATTGCCCCTTGCTGCACACTCTGCCCTGGCTGTTGTACTCACATTGCCCCTTGCTGCACACTCTCCCCTGGCTGTTGTACTCACACTGCCCCTTGCTGCACACACTGCCCTGGCTGTTGTACTCACATTGCCCCTTGCTGCACACTCTGCCCTGGCTGTTGTACTCACATTGCCCCTTGCTGCTTACTCTGCCCTGGCTGTTGTACTCGCATTGCCCCTTGCTGCACACTCTGCCCTGGCTGTTGTACTCACATTGCCCCTTGCTGCTTACTCTGCCCTGGCTGTTGTACTCACATTGCCCCTTGCTGCACACTCTGCCCTGGCTGTTGTACTCACATTGCCCCTTGCTGCACACTCTGCCCTGGCTGTTGTACTCACACTGCCCCTTGCTGCTCACTCTGCCCTGGCTGTTGTACTCACATTGCCCCTTGCTGCACACTCTGCCCTGGCTGTTGTACTCACACTGCCCCTTGCTGCACACTCTGCCCTGGCTGTTGTACTCACATTGCCCCTTGCTGCACACTGCCCTGGCTGTTGTACTCACATTGCCCCTTGCTGCACACTGCCCTGGCTGTTGTACTCACATTGCCCCTTGCTGCACACTCTGCCCTGGCTGTTGTACTCACATTGCCCCTTGCTGCACACTGCCCTGGCTGTTGTACTCACATTGCCCCTTGCTGCACACTCTGCCCTGGCTGTTGTACTCACATTGCCCCTTGCTGCACACTCTGCCCTGGCTGTTGTACTCACATTGCCCCTTGCTGCTCACTCTGCCCTGGCTGTTGTACTCACACTGCCCCTTGCTGCTCACTGCCCTGGCTGTTGTACTCGCATTGCCCCTTGCTGCTCACTGCCCTGGCTGTTGTACTCACATTGCCCCTTGCTGCTCACTCTGCCCTGGCTGTTGTACTCACATTGCCCCTTGCTGCTCACTCTGCCCTGGCTGTTGTACTCACATTGCCCCTTGCTGCTCACTGCCCTGGCTGTTGTACTCACATTGCCCCTTGCTGCTCACTGCCCTGGCTGTTGTACTCACATTGCCCCTTGCTGCTCACTGCCCTGGCTGTTGTACTCACATTGCCCCTTGCTGCACACTCTGCCCTGGCTGTTGTACTCACATTGCCCCTTGCTGCACACACTGCCCTGGCTGTTGTACTCACATTGCCCCTTGCTGCACACTCTGCCCTGGCTGTTGTACTCACATTGCCCCTTGCTGCTCTCTGCCCTGGCTGTTGTACTCACACTGCCCCTTGCTGCACACTCTGCCCTGGCTGTTGTACTCACATTGCCCCTTGCTGCTCTCTGCCCTGGCTGTTGTACTCACATTGCCCCTTGCTGCACTCTGCCCTGGCTGTTGTACTCACATTGCCCCTTGCTGCTCACTCTGCCCTGGCTGTTGTACTCACATTGCCCCTTGCTGCACTCTGCCCTGGCTGTTGTACTCACATTGCCCCTTGCTGCACACTCTGCCCTGGCTGTTGTACTCACACTGCCCCTTGCTGCTCACTGCCCTGGCTGTTGTACTCACATTGCCCCTTGCTGCTCACTCTGCCCTGGCTGTTGTACTCACACTGCCCCTTGCTGCACACTGCCCTGGCTGTTGTACTCACATTGCCCCTTGCTACTCACTGCCCTGGCTGTTGTACTCACATTGCCCCTTGCTGCACACTGCCCTGGCTGTTGTACTCACATTGCCCCTTGCTACTCACTGCCCTGGCTGTTGTACTCACATTGCCCCTTGCTGCACACTCTGCCCTGGCTGTTGTACTCACACTGCCCCTTGCTGTACACTCTGCCCTGGCTGTTGTACTCACATTGCCCCTTGCTGCACACTGCCCCTTGCTGCACACTCTGCCCTGGCTGTTGTACTCACACTGCCCCTTGCTGCACACTCTGCCCTGGCTGTTGTACTCACACTGCCCCTTGCTGCACATTGCCCCTTGCTGCACACTCTGCCCTGGCTGTTGTACTCACACTGCCCCTTGCTGCACATTGCCCCTTGCTGCTCTCTGCCCTGGCTGTTGTACTCACACTGCCCCTTGCTGCTCACTGCCCTGGCTGTTGTACTCACACTGCCCCTTGCTGCACACTGCCCTGGCTGTTGTACTCACATTGCTTCTTGCTGCACACTGCCCTGGCTGTTGTACTCGCATTGCCCCTTGCTGCACACTCTGCCCTCACTGTTGTACTCACATTGCCCCTTGCTGCTCACTGCCCTGGCTGTTGTACTCACATTGCCCCTTGCTGCTCACTCTGCCCTGGCTGTTGTACTCACACTGCCCCTTGCTGCTCACTGCCCTGGCTGTTGTACTCACATTGCCCCTTGCTGCTCACTGCCCTGGCTGTTGTACTCACATTGCCCCTTGCTGCTCACTGCCCTGGCTGTTGTACTCACATTGCCCCTTGCTGCTCACTCTGCCCTGGCTGTTGTACTCACATTGCCCCTTGCTGCTCACTGCCCTGGCTGTTGTACTCACATTGCCCCTTGCTGCTCACTCTGCCCTGGCTGTTGTACTCACATTGCCCCTTGCTGCTCACTGCCCTGGCTGTTGTACTCACATTGCCCCTTGCTGCTCACTCTGCCTTGGCTGTTGTACTCACATTGCCCCTTGCTGCACACTCTGCCCTCACTGTTGTACTCACATTGCCCCTTGCTGCTCACTGCCCTGGCTGTTGTACTCACATTGCCCCTTGCTGCTCACTCTGCCCTGGCTGTTGTACTCACATTGCCCCTTGCTGCTCACTGCCCTGGCTGTTGTACTCACATTGCCCCTTGCTGCACACTCTGCCCTGGCTGTTGTACTCACATTGCCCCTTGCTGCACACACTGCCCTGGCTGTTGTACTCACATTGCCCCTTGCTGCTCACTGCCCTGGCTGTTGTACTCGCATTGCCCCTTGCTGCACACTCTGCCCTGGCTGTGGTACTCACATTGCCCCTTGCTGCACACTCTGCCCTGGCTGTTGTACTCACATTGCCCCTTGCTGCTCACTGCCCTGGCTGTTGTACTCACATTGCCCCTCGCTGCACACTGCCCTGGCTGTTGTACTCACATTGCCCCTTGCTGCTCACTCAGCCCTGGCTGTTGTACTCACACTGCCCCTTGCTGCACACACTGCCCTGGCTGTTGTACTCACATTGCCCCTTGCTGCACACTCTGCCCTGGCTGTTGTACTCACATTGCCCTGGCTGTTGTACTCACATTGCCCCTTGCTGCTCACTCAGCCCTGGCTGTTGTACTCACATTGCCCCTTGCTGCACACTCTGCCCTGGCTGTTGTACTCACATTGCCCCTTGCTGCACACTCTGCCCTGGCTGTTGTACTCACATTACCCCTTGCTGCACACTGCCCTGGCTGTTGTACTCACATTACCCCTTGCTGCACACTCTGCCCTGGCTGTTGTACTCACATTGCCCCTTGCTGCACACTCTGCCCTGGCTGTTGTACTCACATTGCCCCTTGCTGCACACTCTGCCCTGGCTGTGGTACTCACATTGCCCCTCGCTGCTCACTGCCCTGGCTGTTGTACTCACATTGCCCCTTGCTGCACACTCTGCCCTGGCTGTTGTACTCACATTGCCCCTTGCTGCACACTCTGCCCTGGCTGTTGTACTCACATTGCCCCTTGCTGCTCACTGCCCTGGCTGTTGTACTCACATTGCCCCTCGCTGCTCACTGCCCTGGCTGTTGAACTCACATTGCCCCTTGCTGCTCACTCTGTCCTGGCTGTTGTACTCACATTGCCCGTTGCTGCTCACTCTGTCCTGGCTGTTGTACTCACATTGCCCCTTGCTGTACACTCTGCCCTGGCTGTTGTACTCGCATTGCCCCTTGCTGCACACTCTGCCCTGGCTGTTGTACTCGCATTGCCCCTTGCTGCTCACTCTGCCCTGGCTGTTGTACTCACATTGCCCCTTGCTGCTCACTCTGCCTTGGCTGTTGTACTCACATTGCCCCTTGCTGCACACTCTGCCCTGGCTGTTGTACTCACATTGCCCCTTGCTGCACACTCTGCCCTGGCTGTTGTACTCACATTGCCCCTTGCTGCTCACTCTGCCCTGGCTGTTGTACTCACATTGCCCCTTGCTGCTCACTGCCCTGGCTGTTGTACTCACATTGCCCCTTGCTGCTCACTGCCCTGGCTGTTGTACTCACATTGCCCCTTGCTGCTCACTCTGCCCTGGCTGTTGTACTCACACTGCCCCTTGCTGCACACTCTGCCCTGGCTGTTGTACTCACATTGCCCCTTGCTGCTCACTGCCCTGGCTGTTGTACTCACATTGCCCCTTGCTGCTCACTCTGCCCTGGCTGTTGTACTCACATTGCCCCTTGCTGCACACTCTGCCCTGGCTGTTGTACTCACATTGCCCCTTGCTGCTCATTCTGCCCTGGCTGTTGTACTCACATTGCCCCTTGCTGCTCACTCTGCCCTGGCTGTTGTACTCACATTGCCCTGGCTGTTGTACTCACATTGCCCCTTGCTGCTCAGTGGACAAGTGGACTTGCAGTTTTCTCACTTGAACAAGAGGCATCTCAGCCCCAAGGTGGTCACTTGACTGCTAAATTTAGAAGCATGGGTTTGTGCAGGGAAAGAGTGGAGAGGGCATCTGGAGCTTTGCTGACTGCTGGGATGGAATGGGACTGGCAGCAAGGGACAGAGAGGGGCAGCATGGGAAGTTAAATGTTGGCTGTTTCATACCAAGGCCTGGTTCCACCTTGTCTCTCCTTGTCATTTTTGTGTCTGGCTGCACTGCGGTATCCCCAGCTGGTGTTTTGTGACCTTGCTGATCGTAAGTCAGTGCTACAGCAAGAGTGGAGTGGCATCGTTGGGTGTGTCAGTCCTGCCTGGCACACCCTGGTAATTAACCCACAACATGATCTTTACTACTCTGCAGGCATTATGGTTTGTAGTTCTGTTGACAGACAGAGGGTCAAAAGATGGAACTTTGCAGCTGTATTTCTTTCTGCTAAGAATGTCCTACATATGAAGTTTGAAGAAATGCAATTGTGACCGATTCTAAGGAGCTTCATCTGCCTTTCCCTCTGTGAAAGATTCAACATCTGTTAAGGGTTTACTCATTTGCATTAAGGCTCACAAATATGCTAACTTCTGTGTTTGCAATCTCCATAATTAACCTATTGAAAGCCAGATGTGTTCAAAATTTGCTTTTGACAAGATTACCCCATGTACGTTTCCTTTTTCCCAACCAGGGCTTCAACATCTCCCACAACTACTCGCGAATCATTGCCATAGCCAAGCCTGTGTACCAGGCCATTATGCACTACTCTCCCAAAAAGCCTGCCATCATCTTTGTGCCGTCACGCAAGCAGACACGCATCACGGCCATCGACATCCTGACTTTCTCAGCAGGCGACATGCACGCTGCCGGCAGTGACAAGATGCAGAGCCGCTTCCTGCATGTCACTGAAGATGACCTGACACCCTTCCTGGACAAGATTTCAGACAAGGTAGGAGTGTGTGTGTGTATGTATGTGTGTGTGTGTAATGTTTTGTTGATGAGATTTTAACTCATTTTTGGTCTAGTATCTTATCATCATGGCTAAGAACACATCACAAAGCATTGCCATAGAAGAGTGCTTGGCCAGTTCTGAAAATTGTGATTCTCCTTACAGTTAGTTTTCAATAGACACCTTCAGACTGCACTAATGTATATTGACATTGCATGTACAGGGGACACTGGTGGCAGGATAGGGAACTTTTGACACCATAGTCCAGAACTCGGCAGTGTTACTGTCAGAAATATGAATTGTTTTGTAGGAAATATGGTTTTTGTTCAACTTTCTGACATTTTTGACTCACATGCGAAGCAAAAGTGAGTCTATGTACTCACCCGTGTCGTCCGTCCGGGCGTCCGGGCGTCCGGGCGTCCGTGAAAAACTTTAACGTTGGATTTTTCTCGGAGACTATTAAGTCTATCAACACCCAATTTGGCATGATGGTGTATGATGACAAGGCCTCAAAAAACATACATAGTGACTTGATCTTGCTTCAAGGTCAAGGTCGCAGGGGCCATAAATGTTGTCTAAAAAACAGTCATTTTTCACATTTTCTCAATTTTCTCTGAAGTTTTTGAGATTGGATACCTGACCTATATATGGTATATAGGGCAAAGTAAGCCCTATCTTTTGATACCAGTTTGGTTGACCTTGCTTCAAGGTCAAGGTCACAGGAGCTCTTCAAAGTTGGATTGTATACATATTTTGAAGTGACCTTGACCCTGAACTATGGAAGATAACTGTTTCAAACTTATTAATTATGTGGGGCACATGTTATACTTTCATCATGAGACACATTTGGTCACATATCATCAAGGTCAAGGTCACTTTGACCCTTATGAAATGTGACCAAAATGGGGTAGTGAACCACTAAAATGACCATATCTCATGGTAGAAAGTGCCAATAAGCACCATTGTGCTTCCTATGTCTTGAATTAACAGCTTTGTGTTGCATGACCTTGGATGACCTTGACCTTGGGTCAAGGTCACATGTATTTTGATAGGAAAAATGTGTAAAGCATTTCTTAGTGTATGATGTCATTGGTAGGTTTAGTTGTTTGACCTTGACCTTGAAGGTCACCTGAAGGTCAAGGTCATATAAAGGTCAAGGTCAAGCATGTGAGTCGTATGGGCTTTGCCCTTCTTGTTCTGTCTGTTTTAGCAATGTTAATCAGTTAGTTACCTAAAATGTTAGAAATTAATTACAGTTTGCTTTGTTGGGATCCCATTGATGAAGCAGTCATGGAGATTGGGCTGTGCTGTGCCTGCAGACGCTGAAAGAGACGTTGACGTCGGGCGTGGGCTACCTGCATGAGGGTCTGTCTGAGGAGGAACGCCTGGTGGTGGAGCAGCTGTTCAACACGGGCGCAGTACAGGTGGTGGTGGCCTCCCGCAGCCTGGCCTGGGGCATGGACGTCACTGCCCACCTGGTGGTCGTCATGGACACTCAGTACTACGATGGCAAGACACACTCGTAAGTAGGGTGTGATGTGGGTGTGAGTGCTGATCAGTGCCTTGCTTACCAACACAACATCTGAATGTGCGAGCTGAAAGACAGCATTGATGGTGTGAAGCATGACGCACTTGCAGATGACAGTCATTTGAAGGGCTGCAAGACTCATTTATGGTGTCAAGTTGCACACATGCACAGTGAAGCTTGTGCAACAAGACGTTGTAAGTGGTGCCTTTCAGGATGTTGTTAGTGACTGTTTTAGAGTTCACGGATGTCCACTCAAAACTGTTCATTTTGGTTATGACACGGAGAACAACATGAAGAGTGTCCTAACACAATGGCCTTATATGAGCGTAGCTTGTGAGACTGCCTACATGAAATGGATCATATGATTTTGGCATCACTGGTCCATGCCATGCAGTAGACAAGCTGTGTTATTTATTGTATGTCACTGAAACTGCAAGACAGTAGGGTTATCTTGATTGAGGAAGTGCAGGAAGAGCTGCATGTTAGTGAAGCAACATTGCACTCCATTTTGAATTTACTCCACATGAAAAGCTTTGTTGAAACATTTTCTTGCTGTCTTTCTCTTCTCTCTCTCTCTTTCTCTCTCTCTCTCTCTCTCTCTCTCTCTCTCTCTCTCTCTCTCTCTCTCTCTCTCTCTCTCTCTCTCTCTCTCTCTCTCTCTCTCTCTCTCTCTCTCTTCCCCTTTTTTCCTTAGGGGACCATGTAAGTCATTGTGATAGTGTTCATGATAACAATCTGTTGGTGAATTACTGAATGGAATGATTCATGTGTTGTCAGGTATGAGGACTACCCAGTAACTGACGTGCTGCAAATGGTGGGCAAAGCCAACAGGACGTTGGTTGACAAGGAAGGTACGGAAAAGACGCACTTGGTTTTTTGACAATTGTAATTTTTTATTGTTAAGTTGTATAATTTATTTCTGGATCATTTGAAGACACTAGCTGTATATCTGTGACTTAAAATTTCCTTCAAGAACTTTAATGCAGCTTTTTGTTTGGAGTGCTCCTTTCTGCAAAATACCACATGTATTCAAGCTCATCTGCCATAACATATCATGTATCTGTGGAAGAGACTGTTAAAAATGATAAAGAAAGCATTTTGGATTGCAATAGCTGCTAGTGTTTTTTTGTTAGAACAATTGTAAACTGAATTCATTCAACTGTAATTGTGAAATGGGAAAAAGGCAAACATCTTTCACTCCAAGTGCAACGGCCATCCTGAGATTTCTGATAATTCCCGAGATTCTCATTTTTGACTCACATGCGAAGCAAAAGTGAGTCTATGTACTGAGCCGTGTCGTCCGTCCGTCCGGGCGTCCGTCCGGGCGTCCGTAAAAGACTTAAACGTTGGATTTTTCTCGGAGACTATTAAGTCTATCAACACCAAATGTGGCATGATGGTGTATGATGACAAGGTCTCAAAAAACATACACAGTGACTTGACCTTGCGTCAAGGTCACAGGAGCCATAAATGTGGTCTCAAAAACAGTCATTTTTCACATTTTCCCAATTTTCTCCCACGTTATTGAGAATGGCGACCTTAGCTACAAGTGGTATATAGGTCAAAGCAAGCCCTATCTTTTGATACCAGTTTGGTTGACCTTGCTTCAAGGTCAAGGTCACAGGAGCTCTTCAAAGTTGGATTGTATACATATTTTGAAGTGACCTTGACCCTGAACTATGGAAGATAACTGTTTCAAACTTAATAATTATGTGGGGCACATGTTATACTTTCATCATGAGACACATTTGGTCACATATCATCAAGGTCAAGGTCACTTTGACCCTTATGAAATGTGACCAAAATGGGGTAGTGAACCACTAAAAGTGACTATATCTCATGGTAGAAAGTGCCAATAAGCACCATTGTGCTTCCTATGTCTTGAATTAACAGCTTTGTATTGCATGACCTTGGATGACCTTGACCTTGGGTCAAGGTCACATGTATTTTGGTAGGAAAAATGTGTAAAGCATTTCTTTGTGTATGATGTCATTGGTAGGTTTAGTTGTTTGACCTTGACCTTGAAGGTCACCTGAAGGTCAAGGTCATATAAAGGTCAAGGTCAAGCATGTGAGTCGTATGGGCTTTGCCCTTCTTGTAGTAATGTTGTGTTCACCTGTTCAGTACAGTGCAGATTTCTTTTTGCTCAAAGCCTTGAGAGGTCAAAACAGTGGGTTTCAGGTGATGTGTGTGATGTGTTGCAGGGCTGGCGGTGGTCATGTGCCAGAGCTCTAAGAAACAGTTCTTCAAGAAGTTCCTCTACGAGCCTCTGCCAGTGGAGGTGAGTCACTTTCTTGTCTGTGTGCAGGTCCAAGGCATCTGATTTCATTAGCACTATTGATAGACAGATCCTCTGAATTTTATAAACTGTCCTTTCCTCTTCAAATCACTACAGGAAAGATAAATGCAAGATTCATGAACCAACCTGACAGAATACTTGTTTATTGGAAAAATATTTTAGTTTGAATACTGTCTTTACAGCCTCGGTGTCATCATGCTTTGCCATCATGGTCAATCTTTTGCTGATTTGAGAGATGCTGTGGTGTGGTGGTTGACTGATGCTGTGTGTCTGTCTGCCCACAGAGCCACCTTGACCACTGTCTGCATGACCACTTCAATGCGGAGGTAGTGACCAAGACCATTGAAAACAAGCAGGATGCTGTGGACTACCTGACCTGGACCTTCCTGTACCGACGCATGACCCAGAATCCCAACTACTACAACCTGCAGGGTGAGAGGAGAGAGACTGACGGATGTGCTCAGACAGCCTGACTGACTGGCCCACTGACTTAGGAGGCCCATGGGGAGAAGTTCAAGGAGAAAATAAGATGGATGCTTATCCTTTTTAATTTAACCTTTAGAGCGCCGCTAATTTTCGTCCTTGCTTTACCCCAGAGCCACAAATTTTATTCCTCCAGGTTTACTGGAGGTCCTACAGACTTTATCTGTCTGTCTGTCTGTCTGTCCCGACTCCACGGCTTATATCTCAAAAACTACTAGACGGATTTCCTTGAGATTTTGCACACTAACTGGAAGTTAGGTCCGATTGAATGTATCAAATTTTCAGAATCAAGGCTTGAAGAGAAAGTGGTTTTTTAAGGTCGTATTCTCGAAATTACCGGTCTAAAAATTATTGAAATGACAATTGACGGAATAGCCAAATTTGACGTCATTAATAACGTTACGTCATTTGCAAGTACAATTTCGATCCTATATGCCAGGAGAAGAATTTCGAAACACCTGGGGAGGTAGGCAATTTGATGGAATGGCGAAATTCCAACATGTGCGACGTCATCAATAACGTGACGTCATTTGCGAGGACAGAGAATGAATTTAGATAGATAGATATGTCCTCAGATGTCTTAGGCCGCGAGGCCTTTATCTGATCTTTTGATCAGTACTTATGGCTACTCTCACTTTTTACTACCCTAGTTCTAACGATCTTAAAAGATCGTGCCTATTCTCTATACTTTTCTTCCGGTGGCTTATGAGTGGCAGAGAGTGGTATACGTGGCAACAGCGGGTGGCCAACATCATCACAGTACATGTAGTCTTTGAACATCGTGTCAATTCTGTTTTTGAAGCTGTTTAATGACGAACACTGAATTTGAGAACACTGGTAAAGGAGAAAGAATTATTTTTTACGATGCGGGTCGTTATCCTGGGCATTTTGTACCTAGTCGTTTCGTATCCTTTAGGGTTAGGGTTAGGGTTAGAGTTAGGATTAGGGTTAGAGTTAGGGTTAGGGTTAGGGTAGAAAAGGTACGAATCGACTAAATGAGGTACACAACGACTATGGTACGAAACGTCCTGTATTCGATTTTTTTTCCCTCCAGGTTTACTGAAGGCCCTCGCAGCTGTATTGGGGGCTTTTTAATGCCAAAACCTGGAGGTTCAGCGCCAGCGGTTTTTGACTCACATGCGAAGCAAAAGTGAGTCTATGTACTGAGCCGTGTCGTCCGTCCGTCCGGGCGTCCGGGCGTCCGTCCGGGCATCCGTAAAAAACTTAAACGTTGGATTTTTCTCGGAGACTATTAAGTCTATCAACACCAAATGTGGCATGATGGTGTATGATGACAAGGCCTCAAAAAACATACATAGTGACTTGACCTTGCTTCAAGGTCAAGGTCACAGGAGCCATAAATGTGGTCTCAAAAACAGTCATTTTTCACATTTTCCCAATTTTCTCCCACGTTATTGAGAATGGCGACCTTAGCTACAAGTGGTATATAGGTCAAAGCAAGCCCTATCTTTTGATACCAGTTTGGTTGACCTTGCTTCAAGGTCAAGGTCACAGGAGCTCTTCAAAGTTGGATTGTATACATTTTGAAGTGACCTTGACCCTGAACTATGGAAGATAACTGTTTCAAACTTAATAATTATGTGGGGCACATGTTATACTTTCATCATGAGACACATTTGGTCACATATCATCAAGGTCAAGGTCACTTTGACCCTTATGAAATGTGACCAAAATGGGGTAGTGAACCACTAAAAGTGACTATATCTCATGGTAGAAAGTGCCAATAAGCACCATTGTGCTTCCTATGTCTTGAATTAAGAGCTTTGTGTTGCATGACCTTGGATGACCTTGACCTTGGGTCAAGGTCACATGTATTTTGGTAGGAAAAATGTGTAAAGCATTTCTTTGTGTATGATGTCATTGGTAGGTTTAGTTGTTTGACCTTGACCTTGAAGGTCACCTGAAGGTCAAGGTCATATAAAGGTCAAGGTCAAGCATGTGAGTCGTATGGGCTTTGCCCTTCTTGTTATTATATGTGGTCAAATTCAACACCATGTTTACTTAAAAAATCATCATTTATTACCTATTCAAGCTTTGAAGTAGATTTTTGGAGGGTGAGTAGAAAAATGGATGGCCTACACGGTGCAATTAATGAAAATGCCATAGAATGTTTTTTTCAGCTGCTAAAAAATATTGGAACACAGACAACGACAACAAAACAAACAAATTCACTGTGTTTTCCTACACTGCTCTATGTATTCAAGAATACAACAGCTTTTGATGAAAATGCAAAAGTGCATAGATAGAGTCTCCAAGTAATGGAGATACATCTGAAAATGTTTTAGGGTAAAACTAAAACAAAACAAAAAATCATACAATTACTTACGCTAGTCATTTTCATCTGAATCGATCTTCCGTTCAGGACTCTCGATCTACAGACCACAACACATCGCCATCGGTAGAAGCACTGTTTTCCTACACTGCTCTATTGATTCAAGAATACAACAGCTTTTGATTACTTGGAAATACATCTGAAAATGTTTTAGTGTAAAACAAAACAAAAAATCCTACAATTACTTACGCTAGGGAAGTCAGCCGAGTCAATTTCATCTGAATCAAGCTTCCGCTCCTCCTGTCGATCTACAGACCACAACACATCGATCGGTTGAACTCGAAGCACATGCTTGCTCTCTATGATATATCTCCCATCACATCAATGTCAGTAAAGCCTTCGAATTCATATTCTGAGAGTCAGAATCGAAAAATAACTCCACAAGCGCTTCAACTTCTTCGTCAGTCGCCATACTGGCAAAGAAAAAAATCCCGTTTACAAACGGCGAAGGCGAACTTCGTGGAAAAAATTCACTGAAAATTCGACGCGCGTCCTCTCAATCGTCAAAATGGCGGATCTCGTTGCCACGTGATCACTGCACATGACTGTGATATTTTTAGAACAGCATGACTCGAAGGCAGCATTAGGCAAGTCAACAGAGCACGGCACTATCGCTCGTCGACCTGTGTCGCCGGCGGACGTCTGGGGAATGTACGCTGTGGCGACACATGTCGCCAGCGGCACTCTAAAGGTTAATAACATTCAGGAATTTGTCAGCATGAGATTTTCAGCACTGTTATTCCCAACTTATGTGCACTAATGTTAGACTAGGTGTGAGCTTTACACTTTCATACATGCATTATTTTCACAAGCATCTACATGATAATCCCATTTTGCCTACAGGAGTGTCTCACCGCCATCTGTCGGACCACCTCTCGGAGCTGGTGGAGACCACCATCAACGACCTTGAGCAGTCCAAGGTGAGGAAGAATGTACTTTGCTGTTTGTGCTGTCAGTACATTAAGCTTTGTGCTAAACCCGCTTCATTGCTCATATTGGTGCTTCAAGTTTGTGGGTGATGGGTGTACTATAAACGAATGCCCAGGGAACAATGCTGGCTTGCTTTCCTTAGTTGTCAGGTTGCAGAACACAAGGTGATTTGTTGCATGTTTTGGTAAATATTCCAGACAACAAGGTGAAGTGTGTTCCTCTGAAGCTGCTCATCAGCAGAAGTAAGAAGATGGATGCAGCTGCTTGCTTCCAAGTGTAATTTCTCTGAACCACAGCACACATTGCTACCAGTGTTGACCACAAGTTCTTGCTTTTGACAGTGCATCAGTGTGGAGGATGATGTGGACGTGGCACCTCTCAACCTGGGCATGATTGCTGCCTACTACTACATCAACTACACCACCATTGGTAGGCCTCTCCCCCCTCCTCTCTCCTCTCCTCTCCTCTCCCCCCCCCCCCCCTCCTCTCTCCTCTCCCCCCCCCCCCCCCCCCCTCCTCTCTCCTCTCCTCTCCCCCCCCCCCTCTCTCTCTCTCTCTCTCTCTCTCTCTCTCTCTCTCTCTCTCTCTCTCTCTCTCTCTCTCTCTCTCTCTCTCTCTCATATAGCTCCTAACTCAATGAAAACATGCTTAACATTAGGCCTTGAGTCGTAACTGCATTGAACTGGCTAGAAAAGCAGTGACATATCAAGCAGATCCAGATTTCCTTAAATGTTTTGGGGGGGCTCTGGTTTACCTTTCAAGTATTGATAGTCTTGCCTTGAATTCAGTAGCAGTCATGCATTGCTCTTGAGTCCACATGTAAAAAGCCATTCATCGTGCAGCCTCTCATTGAACTGTAGACTTTGACTAATCAGCATCTGCTGTAGGTTCAAATTTACCTTGCTAGAGGAACAGATGATTTCATTGTGATGATTTTGCTTACAGAGCTGTTCAGCATGTCCCTCAACAGCAAGACCAAGATCAAGGGGCTGATAGAGATCATCTCCAACGCTGCAGAGTATGAGAACATCCCCATCCGCCACGGGGAGGATGCCATCCTGAGACAGGTCAGCTGCACTTCCAGTGTAGGACTGGTCCTGAAGGAAAGGGAGAGAGTGGTTTGCAGACCTGTTTACCCTTCCGCAATTTGCGGAAATCTTCCGATTTTGAGTCCGAGTCTCCGCTTTTACGGACGTAAAATAAAATCTTCCGCGGCCGATATTTCGCTGAAAAAAATCGAAAGGGTGGTTGTTTGCACGACGGCCGTGCGGATAGCTTCGCTGGTTGCAATTGTCGATTTGTTTGTTCTTATCATCGGCACGACCGGCGTGCAAATAACTTCCCTTTCGCGTCACGAATGTAAGGTCGTTTCTGATTGGCTCTTTGTTTAAATTGGGCCAATGAGAATTCGCAACGCACTGAGCCGTACCGGAAATGCATCGGAGAAAGTTCTTGCAAGCTTCTCACGTGCGAAATTTTGCAAGCTTCTCACGTGCGAAATTTTGAAAGCATGTCTGGCCACAAGAGAAACCACGAAACGGACGACGAGTGCGAAGATGGCCCACCAACTTCGAAAGTCGTTGCTAAAAAGCGATACGTGCAGAAATGGAGGCCAGAGTATCAAACCTCCTTTCCATCTTTGTGCAAGTCAAAGGATTTCGGCCCCACACATGCTTTTTGTCAGGTTTGCGAAAGCCACTTCCGAATCAGTCATGGGGGAAGAAACGATTGCGATCGGCACGTTAAAACAGCAATGCACAAGGAGAGGGAAAAAACTGTGAAGGAAAGGGCCAAAGCACCGTAGATTACAGAGTTTTTCCAAGGCCCCTCCACTTCTAGTTCCACATCATCGGAGTCCAAGTTGGGGGTTATCAGAGCCGAGGCACTGATGTGCCAATTGATCGCCAACAGCAACCTGTCTCTCTCTTCTGCTGACTACCTCACCAAGCTCTTCAAGGAAATGTTTCCGGACTCAAAAATTGCTGCAAGTAAGCCATTTTGATGATGCTACCCTGAAGCAGCTCAAGAGTGCTTACTACTTGAGCCTCAACAAATGAACTGAAGCCATTCCAGTGATGTGTGTGTGTGTGTGTGTGTGTGTGTGTGTGAAGAGAGAGTGTGTGTGTATGTGTGAATCCTTTCTGACCAAGACAAGTGTGAAAAAAACTGGTGATTGTGCTTTGACAGTGACAAATTTTGTACCTAATTTTCGTGACTCTTTCTTCCATTCTATGGAGGCTTCAGTTAAGGAAATTGCTAGTTCATAAAACGGTGAGTGTGTTTTTCTTTTCATTTTGGTATGATAATGTGTGAACAAGAATCTTCCTCTTGAAGATCAAAACCTTCCGCATTTTTCTGGTTATTTATCAAATCTTCCGCATAAGGGTTTTTGGGGGTAAACAGGTCTGGGTTTGGCAGGAAAAAGTGGAAGGATGGCTTCTTGCATGGTGCTTTAAAAAAATATGTCCCAGTGTGTCAACATTTTCTCCCTTGGTGTATTTCCCCTCCATGTGACTCAAGTGCTACAGTGCACATAGAAAAAGACTTTTTTTCACAATTTTATTACTTGTCTCCATGATACAGTGTGGTATTACACATGACTGTCACTGAAACTCTCGAAAAGAATAAGTAAAGTTCAACATTACAAGAAAAACTTCCTAAATGCTTTCAGTTAGGGTTGTTTTAGACACAGTTGGATTGTCCTTTTTGACTCACCTGCGAAGCAAAAGTGAGTCTATGTACTCACCCTTTTCGTCCGTCCGGGCGTCCGGTCTGGGCGTCCGGGCGTCCGAAAACTTTAACGTTGGATTTTTCTCGGAGACTATTAAGTCTATCAATACCAAATGTGGCATGATAGTGTATGATGACAAGGCCTCAAAAAACATACATAGTGACTTAACCTTGATTCAAGGTCAAGGTCGCAGGAGCCATAAATGTTGTCTAAAAAACAGTCATTTTTCACATTTTCCCAATTTTCTCCCACGTTATTGAGAATGGCGACCTTAGCTACAAGTGGTATATAGGTCAAAGCAAGCCCTATCTTTTGATACCAGTTTGGTTGACCTTGCTTCAAGGTCAAGGTCACAGGAGCTCTTCAAAGTTGGATTGTATACATATTTTGAAGTGACCTTGACCCTGAACTATGGAAGATAACTGTTTCAAACTTAATAATTATGTGGGGCACATGTTATACTTTCATCATGAGACACATTTGGTCACATATCATCAAGGTCAAGGTCACTTTGACCCTTATGAAATGTGACCAAAATGGGGTAGTGAACCACTAAAAGTGAGCATATCTCATGGTAGAAAGTGCCAATAATCACCATTGTGCTTCCTATGTCTTGAATTAACAGCTTTGTGTTGCATGACCTTGGATGACCTTGACCTTGGGTCAAGGTCACATGTATTTTGGTAGTAAAAATGTGTAAAGCATTTCTTAGTGTATGATGTCATTGCTAGGTTTAGTTGTTTGACCTTGACCTTGAAGGTCACCTGAAGGTCAAGGTCATATAAAGGTCAAGCATGTGAGTCGTATGGGCTTTGCCCTTCTTGTTACATTCAGATTTGCTTCTCATTCTTAGCTTCTATTACCATCATGACCAAAATATGAGTTCTGAGTTTGAACCCTTTGTTTGTCTTTCACTCTGGCAGCTGTCAGCACGTCTACCCAACAAGCTGACCAACCCCAAGTTCAACGACCCCCACGTGAAGACCAACCTGCTGCTTCAGGCCCACCTTTCCCGCATGCAGGTCTCGGCTGAGCTGCAGAGTGACACAGAGGAAATTCTCAGCAAGGTAGGCCTGGTTAGCAGTCAGATAGCATCAGTGGTTGTACAGAAAATGGCGATTAGGATAATGGTGCTCATGCATATGCTAGTGTGCAACCCCTAATTTGACTTGCAAGAAAGAATTAATTTGGGAGAAGGATCACCTGTTAAATATTGCATTATCTAAGTGTTCATATTGTATGTTCCAATTTTGCAGAATGAGTTTTCACAAGTTTCATTTTGGATGCAAATCTTTTTGAAGAGGATTTTAAAAACTAAACACTGGACTCCACTTGCAATCTTTACCATGATCTTTTCCAACCAGTCTCTAAATCTTGCTGACATGGTGAGTTTTCTAAAGATTGGATGTGCACTTTTTAGATTCATTTCGTGAAGAAATGCTGGTCACCATCAGATTGGAGGATGTGTGATGCAGTGCATGATGTTGTGTGCAGGCGGTGCGGCTGATCCAAGCCTGCGTGGACGTCCTGAGTAGCAACGGGTGGCTGAGCCCCGCCCTGGCTGCCATGGAGCTGGCCCAGATGGTGACTCAGGCCATGTGGGGCAAGGACTCCTACCTCAAGCAGCTGCCCCACTTCTCTGCGGAAATCATCAAGGCCTGCCAGGAAAAGGTGAGCTTTGCGCATCAATGTTGGATGGCTTTCTCACCACCACTGCACTGCTGCCTCTCTCAAGTTGCCGCCTTGCTCTTTTCTCTCTAAGGCTTTCTTACAGGCTTGGCCTTCCTCTGGTCCCCCCCCCCCCCCTCCCCTCCCTCTCTCTCTCTCTCTCTCTTTCCCCCCCCCCCCCCCCCTCTTTCTCCAGAGCCTGCTTGGGTGACTGTCTTTATTCTTACTTCCTTTCTTAGCAATACAACTGCTTTTTATGGCTCTTGCTTGTGAAAAAAATTTCCCATCATCTATCTGTGATTCACTGACACAGAGATGTGCATACTTATTTCTTTCAAGGACCTATAGCAAGGTTCTACTATTACTGTAGAATTGGCCAGAGATAAGGCTGAGGTTGATGACCCAACTGTAGAATTGGCCAGAGATAAGGCTGAGGTTGATGGCCCAACTGTAGAATTGGCCAGAGATAAGGCTGAGGTTGATGGCCCAACTGTAGAATTGGCCAGATAAGGCTGAGGTTGATGGCCCAACTGTAGAATTGGCCAGAGATAAGGCTGAGGTTGATGGCCCAACTGTAGAATTGGCCAGAGATAAGGCTGAGGTTGATGGCCCAACTGTAGAATTGGCCAGAGATAAGGCTGAGGTTGATGGCCCAACTCGGTGTAGAGTCCAAATGGGCAGAATATCACCCTGAAGATTGTCATCTAGCACTCTTTCCTGTATGCTTTTTGTGTCATTATTCATCACTATTTTGTATGGATATGTGTGCCAAGAGCAAAGGGGAGAGCTGTGCTTAACTTAAAATAGTCATAGCTATGTCTGCATATGCCCATATGTGTATGTGGGTCATACTTGGAAATGTATTTGCATATCAAATCCCCCTGTGTCATTGTATTTGTGTATTTGAATAACAAGAAGCCATGGTCAAGCTGAAATGTTGCCTTTTTCCTTGAAGAACATCGAATCCATCTTCGATGTGATGGAGATGGAGGATGAGGACAGAACCACGATGCTGATTCTGACGGAGGCTCAGATGGCAGACGTGGCACGCTTCTGTAACCGCTACCCCAACATCGAGATGACATATGAAGTGCAGGACAAGGAGCAAATCAAGAGGTGAGCATCTTTATTGGGACCGCCCTTTCTACCTTACTGCGTGTGTGTGTGTGTGTGCGCGTGCGTGGGTGTGTGTGCATGAGTGAGAGAGACAGACATTTCTTTTGTGAGTTGATAAGAGTTGAGAGTGAGTGAGAGGCAGATGGAAAGAAAGAATTTTTTTAATAGATTTATGGGATGGTCTTTTTCATTGAGACAGGACATAGTAAGTTTGATATGTTCATCATTTTGTGTGCATGTGTATATTGTACACGTGTGAATTTCATGTGATGTTTATTTTTTGTGTTGGGGCATTTTACAGTGGTTCTACTGTCAACGTGATGGTCACTCTGGAAAGAGAAGATGAAGTGGCAGGACCAGTGGTAGCTCCATTCTTCCCTCAGGTGAGCTCAGGCTGTTGTGTACCTGCTGTATATTCTTAAATGCTTGGTGTTTGTGTGTGGTCTTTGTACCTGAACTTTCTGTTGTAGGGATGATGGTTCTGCCAAGCACTTGACAGATAACTGACTAGAATTCTTCTGACTTCAATTTGTGTACTAATTGTATGCAAACTTATAGCGTAATCTTATAGATACTAATACAAAGCTTAAAACCAACAAAGAATAGAAAAAAGCAACAAAAACTCTAAGTGGGACCCATGCCCATCATTCCAGGCTAATATCAGGTTACTCTTTCAATCCATTCTTTCTTCAACTGCCAGAGGCAGCATCTGTGGTTGGAGGTTACAGCTGATGGAACACTTGTGTCCAGCATCCTCAGACCAAGTGCCTTGTGTCCATGTTGCAGAAGCGAGAGGAGGGCTGGTGGGTGGTCATTGGAGACCCCAAGAGCAACTCCCTGCTGTCCATCAAGCGACTGACCCTCCAGCAGAAGGCCAAGGTCAAGATGGACTTTGTTGCACCAGCCAGCGGTCACTACAACTACGTGTGCTACTTCATGTCCGACGCCTACATGGGCTGCGACCAGGAGTACAAGTTCAGCATTGATGTCAAGGAGGGCGATAGTGACAGCGACAGCAACAGCAACTGAGTTAGCTGGTGACAGGCTCATTTTCCACTACAGCTCTGAGACTGTACATATTTAGAGGCTGAAGCAACCCTGGAGAAAGTGTGTGCATTTAGGAATCAAAGCCATTCTTTGCACTTGTCTAGACACATGTATAGTTCACGATTCACATTTCCTGTCCAAAATGTTGGATGCAAGATGCAGTCTTGTATTACAGGATCAGTTTTTAGGAATGTGAGTTTCATTTTCCTAATTCACTATTTGTATGATTTGTTCATGTATAGAGTGAAGGCCAAGACGTTTGCTTCTGTAGTTTCTTGGAAACTTTTTCTTACTCTTGGATATGAAGCTTGCTTAAAAAGCCTTGATTGTTTTTTATTCTCCTACACCTGGCTTGGTGGTCATCTGGTAAGTAGAATGGTTGAAACAAGGATTGACACAATATCTTGCAAGCTTTTAGACCCTGGGATCATTGCCTTCTGAGCATCTGTACTTTGGAAGCCTCTTTGCATGTATGAAAGCAGTTCTGTGTTGTTGACAAATCTTGTCAACTGGAGGATGGTTACATTCTCCCAAATTGTTGGAGCATTTGCTCATCTAGTTTTCAATCCTTGGTGTGTGGATGGGTCATGATGGGAGTCCCAATTCACCTATAATGAGAACACTGACGAAATATGTTTGTTCAGTGTGAAATGGCTGAACATATGACGTATTTTGTTTCTACATGTATACTAGTTGATGTAGGCATGTTTTGCTTGCTTTGATCTATGTGAGCTGCCTTGCCCTGAAAATGTGTTGCACTGTGGAACTCGCATACTTGTAACAGCTTGAAACTTTTTAATGATTTAGGAGTAGGAAAAAAAGGGTATGACCTTCTTCCCTTTTTGCGTATGTAAATAATAATTTTGTAATGTTGATGTAAAATTCATCTGAATGTGTCCAAATTTTGGTGGTGCACTGTGCTTGCAGACCTGCCAAGTACTACGATTTAGGCGTAGCATGCTACGATTTCGACATGCTTGCTACGATGCTACGATCGTCAGGAAAAACTATGATTTTTCCGCATGCTTGAACTTTTGACCGTCACATAGAATTCGCGCCGCCCCCCCCCCCCCCCCTCTCCTTTCACTCCGTCGGTTCAGCGCTTCACAGCCTTTATCTCCTCTTTCCTCTCCCCCCCCCGCTTTCACGTCGTCGGTTCAGCGCTTCGCGCGGCCTTCACAGCTTTGTCTTCGCGCCTTCACAGACTTGTCTCCCCCCCCCGCCCACTATGCCTATTTCTTAAATGCTACTCCTAAAAGCTCTGGATGCTACTCTTTGGCATGATGGTGGGTTGGCAGGTCTGTGCTTGTAGCATGGAGGCAGCAGAACAAGAGTTACAGAAGACTGAGATGCAGACAGAGTTCGTTTCCCCTGAGACAGTACAACTACAAAGCAGTGGGGATGGATGGCACCGTCCATTACAAAGAGAGCATGTGCATTTGGGCAGAATGTAGGGACCACTGATGAGGTCTAGCAAACAGCATCCTCCTGTATAGTGTGATAGTGCTGCTGCTTGATGCTGTGTCTTGTTTAGGTTGTTGGAAATTCTTGCAGTGGTTTCAGCTGTTGTACTGTAAGAATGATTCAGTGATGGAAATAGCAACAGCAGAGAAATGCCCATGATAGTGCACATTGAACCAACATGGCCATGATTTTTTTCTTGATAATTTTTTTTGAACATTGATGAAAGCATCTGTTCCATATGTTTCCCTTTTGATTGGCGTGGATTGAGTTGGGTTTTTGTTCGTTTGTTGTTTCACTTCTCACTGTGCAAAATGTATTGGTTTCTTGAACCTCTTATGTACATAATCAACAGAGGAGTAATAAATTTCACTTGAATTTCATTTATTGCAATAGTCCTGATGGAATTACAAACTGTGTCACACCTATACACATGATAAAGAGTGACAGATTCCTGTACTCCTTACAGAAAACTCATTACAAGTTTGTCATTTTCCAACAAATTATGGCCTGTGTTTTCTGAGCATGCACTCACAAACATACTGCCCCTGGAGATCAGACTAATTGTGAGATTCTTGCAGAGATAAACTTGCCAATGCTCCACAACCTGAAAGAAGAGCTGACAGAGGTTCATAAGCCCATCACTGGTGCCAGCACATCCAACAGTTCACTGGAACATCACTTTCCATCAGAAGAAATTTTGGTTAATCATCAAATGAAGATAAAAATACTGAAAACATGAGGTATTATATTTGTGTAAAACAAGTGGATTACCAGCATCTTAATTTTAAAGAGTGAAACATTTTTATGGAATTAATCAAATGTGCAGAAAAGAAGGGAATCGAATGCCTAATGGAATAATCCTTCCTCTCTCTCTCTTAAAAAATTTATTAATTCAGTGGCATCAGAACTCATCACAACAGTAACTCCACAGCAGAAAGTCTATTGTTAGTTGTCCCAGTCTGGAAATGCCAAGGAGACCCCACAAAGCCTGAATGCTCCCTCCCAATCACAGCCAGTCCAGTGTCCAACAACAGCACTGCTGACTACGCCGTCTACTGCTATGTCTGCACTCGCAGGTCATGGAGCTGCTGGCCAAAGACAGTGGCCTGGTCTGTTCCCTCGGAGACGGCGGTCCATGCCTGGGGAATGGCAGCCTCCCCATAGTGGGCACCAGCTATGGCAGCAGCCATGGTGGCAATGGTGTCTGTGTCGCCCCCAAGGGAAATGGCATACAGCACTGTCCTCTCAAAGGGGTTTCGATCCTGCCAGAAGAGATGCTTAGCATTAAAGGTGACAGATGATACTGAGCTTCCAAAATAAGGAAAAACAAGTTAAGACATGACTGACAATGTTTGCATGATTAGACACTAGATGCTGAAAGGCAAACAAATAGGTGTGTAGTGAACATAAATCCATGACGTTCGTCTTAGTCCTCCATAAACATGCACTTTCTGACACACTGAGGTACTCCAGGAAAACACACCCACTGGAACATGTGTGTTACACAGGCATATAATTCTGATCTCAACTGAATCATATTCATCTGTAATGAACAAACGGCCTTTGTCGTATTCATAACATTTATCCAACAATAGCATGGATGCACTTGCAAGCACGTTCATTCTTATTATACATACATGAAAAGGACTTCATTTGTGTGGTATGGGGTGTAACAGTTGCATGTGATATACATGTAAACAGTGCCATAAACAAATGAAAGCACTAAGATTAAGAACAAGGGTTGTATGGGTGGCATGTGTACGGGTATGCACACATACATATATGCACAACGCCCCCTCACCTCATACACATGTATCTTCAAATATACAGACATGCAATCATTTACACACGCACACACACACACGCACACCCCTTTGGGCTAGGGCTAAGAATCAACCCATGTCTCCCTGCATGATTTGTATAAGATGAATAACTAGGGAAATGGAACTTGACTCTTATTCTAACTCGAGTGATTTTATAGTTGATGGCCTTACACAACCCACAAAGGTTGATAGGCCATAAAACTCCATTTGTTAATTTATTCATTCATTCAATCATTTCAAAGACAGACCAAATTCACTCTCTTACCACCGGTACCTTGGGCAAAAACCCTAACTCTAAACCCCATGAAAAGGGAGGCTACCATGTAAATTTGAATCATTACCTTAAATAAAAATCAATGTAAAAAAAAAACTTTTTTCACAAAAGTTTTAATACCTTCCTATTGATAACATATTTATCTTATATAAGAAATGCTTCCTTTGAGGCTCAAATAATGGGCACAAAAAATTTAAATACAGAGCAGCTAAGAATCTTTGAAAAGATGCAGTCCCTCAACCCTCAGTTCCCTTCCCAAAACCATTATTATGACATCTTATGTAGACTACAGCCAGTCTAAAGCCCATGCAGTGAAGAGTTAACTCCCCTTTGACCACACATACTGCCTTATGATAAAAAACACAGTACCTCACAAGGGAAGATCATAGAGGAAAAAATCAAAACGAAATAGAGACACATTTTATAAAAACATTTTGATTGTGAAGAAGAGTTTGATTTCTTTGGCAGTGGTGACTTTCCACACTCGGTCCTCACAACTCTTTCGCCTGCTTTTAAACAGCATACATTCAAGTTTGTCTGCTCCGCAACATGTTGGGAAAATGAATCATCTAGAAATAATTCAAGAATATCAGAGGCTGACGCACCGACAAGAAGGTTGCGAAGCACATCCACTTCCTCCTCAAACTTCTCTAGTGTGATCCGAGTCAAATTGCGGGTCCATTTATCGGAGACGATTGCTGTCGACTTTGCTAGTCAGAATCTCTGGATCTAGGTCACTCTCATTGTCCTATTCCAGGTCAAACAGCGGTAATTCAACACTTTTTGCATTGCTATCTTCACAAAAAACATGTGATGGGTCTGGCTGGGGCTCGCCCGACATTGCGATGTTGAAAAAATTCTGAAAAATTCACTCAATCGCCAGAAATTAACAATCAAAATGGCAGACGATGGCCTGTTCACTGCAGAGCTAATGCTCGAAATCTCGCGAGATTACCGTTACCTTGGAAAACATGGCAGCTTCCAGTGTGAGTGTGGTGTCATGCGGGACATACCAGGACATCCACAGGAGAATAGCCATTTATTGCGGGACGCACCAGGACGTCCGGTGGTAAGAGGGTTAATTTGCGCGTGTGCACACACACACACACACATACACACACTCACACACACACACACTCACATACAAACAGGAGACCACTCAGGCGAGTTACCTCCAGGCCTGGGATGTCTCTGGAGGCTCTGAGGAAGGAGTACACAGCTGTGGGAACTGACCCAAGTGCCGATATGTCCGTGCCTGCAACCACACATCCACAAGTATGATCCTTTTCTGGTCCCGGCTATGATATCACCACTAGAAGTACTACTTCTATTACTGCTATGGTTGTCACTGCACATCCTTGAAATCTACAAACTACTATCTTCACCCTGCATCCTTTCCAATCACAAAGGGAGGTCCTTTTTTTCTAGTAAGCCTTGCACACAAAAAATGCCCAATTCTGTTAAACAAGCTCTCCAGCAGACTGGCCCTACTACATGTGCATTTGCACTATTTATGAACACAAACCTTTGCCCAACTGCAATCTTTTTCTGTGTGGCTCAGCACTGGATTAAGCACAGTGATACTATTTATTTCAAAAAGGCAAAAAAAAAATTTCTTTACATCTGTCCTGTCAGACCATTAAAACTCACAATAAATATACAGACTACATAAATTGCAAGTAATAATCAGTTGAAAATGAACTGTGATAAAGTACAAAGTATTTGAAAATACTTTTGGGGGTGGGGGAAAGGAGAAATACCAAGTTGAAATTTGTGTGAGAAAAATTTACCATTTGCACACATAATTTTTTCCCCCCTGAAACCATCATCAAAACATCAACAATAAACAGACTGGGACGGAAAATATAGCCTCTGCTTTAAAGATGACAACACTTCAAATGCTTCTCTCATATCTTGAGATTTAAGTACAGTATTTTGTCTAATAGTTGCGCAGGGCGCGTGAATATTTACCGAGGGGGTGCGTCTATTTGAGTCCACATCACCCCCGTTTTTCACTGAACACAGTTATGCAGGAGGATGAGGAAAGTTAATCACCAATCAAAGAGAGCTTTATTAAAAACTCTACAGGAGTGATGATAATCTCTTCCTGGCCAAAGATACTGACGAGTCTGACGTTGAGTTCGAGGGATTTTCCTAGACGGAAGTGCAACTGGCGGAGGACGCTCTGGAAAACCAGCGCTCCATTGTGCTCACTGACATCAACGATTCTCTAGAGACTTTTTATGATGACTTTGATAGCCCTGGCCATTCAAGTAAGTGTCAGTACTTTCCTTTTCCAGGCAGGGAGGAGGCAGGGATGGAAGGGGGGATGGGGGGCGCATTTATTAGGGGAGGCATGACTATTAGACAAAATACAGTAGTTTCACTTAATATAACCCATTTGTGTAACTGCCAGGATGGAAACATTCAATGCCTTTTTTACATCCCCCCCCTAAAAAAACACAACAAAACTTACCTAAAACTTCTTGTATCTCAGCAACTTCAAGGTGCTCTCGTTTCAAGAACTCTCTGATCTTCTCTAGCTTTGATGTGTAGGGGAGTTCTTCCTTGTCTGTTGCCCTAAATACAAATACATCAAAGGGGCAGGTGGTTGTAGGAACAATGCAATGACAGTTCACATCATAGGAGGAATTCAATCCTATATCCTATATCCTATATGAACACCATGTATGCATTAATCTATTGCCATTTCTTCTAATCCACATTCAGATGTTAGAGGTAAATGAGATCTTATAACCATTATATCCTCAACAACAAAACAAGGTAAATGCATAAAGAACTACCTGATTCTTTTTTTTTCATTATGTCTTTTGTTCCTTGGTTATGTCTCAGGCACAATAAATTTTGTGTCATAAATGAATGCATTAAATTAATACTTTTTGCACTGAAAACACATGCCCAAAAAGTAGAAGTGACAAAAAATACAAAACACATTTTTGAATCTGCAGAACCCTTCAACAGGATAACTGACATGAAAAATGTTCAAAAGAGAAACTGAGCAACTGGTGCAAGCTCCAAAAACTATCCCCTTGTGGGTCAGGGGGTAAAAATCAACTCACGACGTCTCACTACATGACTTGTACAAGGTGAATAACTTGGGAAATTGTGACTTGACTTGCTCATATAGGCTGACAGGCTGTGCAGCACCATCCACCCTTCCCTAGGCCCAGCAACCACGAGTTCCACCTAGTGAGGAGACATCAAGTGGCTCTCGCTGCAGTATGTGTTACACAATCAAGTGAGTTTTCACTCAACAACTAAAATTGAACTATTTCAATTCAAGCTCTCTTCTCAAATGATAGGTCCCTGTGGATTGGGGGTAAGAACAGACCCACCATATCTTCCTACCAGATTTCTAAAAGGCAAGTAAATATGGAATTCATCTATAACTTCATCCCAAATAATCAAACTAATGTAAGTTGACACATCTACATCTGTATCTCCCTCTTAAAAAAAAATTCAGGCTCTTACTTCTTGCTGCATTCTTCCTCCTCCATGGATTTGATGTGTGTGAGCAGCACGTCCAGAAAGGCATCAGTATCCACAGGCTTTGCTTCCTCCTGGTTGAGTGCTGTCATGACAGCCAAGCCTTCCAGCACTGCTCCAGTGATGGCGTGGGAGTGGGAGTGTGTCAACCGCGTGATCTGGCTGACCAGATCCTGCAAAGAGAGTGTTCAACTTAATACATGTATTTCATTATGAACTAGAGAGCACTTTGAGAGTGCAAACCTCCACCAAGATGGCCAAAATTTCTCTGCATAATTCAAGCAGCACGTTCTGCTAGCCAGGCCTGATGCTGACCAGATCCTGCAAAGAAAGTGTTCGACTTAATATTTTATTATGAACTAGAGAGCACTCTGAGAGTGCAAACGTTCACCAAGATGGCCAAAATGTATCTGTATAGTTCAAGCAGCATGTTCTGCTTGCCAGGCCTGATGCTTCAAAGTTTTGTTCACTTCAGTGCCTGCTAGTGGTCTCTGAGTGTGGAACACATATGCCAGCGGAATGAATAGTTTGATGTCAACTTCTTGATGCATGATAGAATCTCTCTTTATGAATCCAATTTCAAAACTAGATAGCATATAATCTCCTATATTTACTGGATTGTTCCTTGGGTGAAACCCTTACCTCCCACCAAATTTCATCAGAAAATCCATTTTGAACTTTTTTTTAGTTATTTGCCGAATAATGTACCAACCAACCAAAAAAAAAAACTCTTTGGCAGCGGTAAAAAAAGTTTCTTAAAATGGTGCTGCATTACCTCAATGTTTTATGTGATTTCCCTGTTAGATCTTATCTCTGAAGTAGTTTTCCTGAATGGTTTTAACAATAAACAGGTCTTGCACATATGCCTTGGCTTTCTACATAAAAGTGAATGTCTCTTTATAATTAGAAAATGTTTACATAGAAATGTGTACATAATAAAAGGTTACTAAATGGGCAATGCTGCTTCTGTCCATCAATCAATTCCTGTGTCAGAGTAATGATACTGTTGAAGAGAGGTAAAAGTAGAAGAGATGGTGGTGATTTTATGTAAGGATATGCTAACTCTGGCCTGTGACTGTGAGTAGATCATGCTACACTCTACTGCCTAGTCATTGAGTTTTCCAACAGCACCTTCATTTTTAACTTGTGAAAAGCAGTTAGAACAAACACATGTAATTAAAAGGTAACCAGGCACCAGTATGACCTCTTCCTTGTAGGAAAATGTAGTTCCATCCAACAAAGGACAGTGCAGGAAAAATGAGCGAAATCAATCCTCTACTAGTACTAGTAACAAAAGCAAAAGTTATTAACAGACTCCGATACTGAAAAAGAGCAACTGTGAATACATAAATAAAAACCAAGGACTCACAGTAAAAGATGGATGGATGGATAGTGTTTAACGACCTATCAGCCTTTGTAGGCTATGTAAGGCCATTAAGCATGCAAATTACGAACAGTTTGGAGTACACGCAAATCAAGTCACGTGTCCCTAGTTATTCGCCTCTTACGAATCACGTAGGGAGATACGGTGGGTCAATTCTTACCCCAAACCCACAGGGGGACACAGTAAAAGAAACGAGAATTGAATGCACTGAGCAAAGGCCTCACCTTCAGCTTGGGGAAGTCGTACTGCTGGCTGTGACAGAAGACCCCTGCTGGAGCTATCCTCATGGCACCACCGTTGCCATAGGAACCCTGACCATCAAACTGCTCTCTGGCAGGAGCAAATATGTCTGAAATGTTATCATCTCCCAAAGAGCCAAAGATATTTATGACGGATGAGCCATATCCTCGATTTGGTTCTGCAGTGAACTTGACTGAAAATCTGCAAACATCAACAATGGGATGCTTTCAAGATGTGACCATGTCATGGTTGCAGTTTGTCATAGATGAAGAATGAATGATGTGGAGGTAATTTAAAGGCAGAGGTTCCATATAGCAACTTATCATCAACTATATTTGGGTTTCCAACCACTTTCCACCTTGGACTGAGATTAAGTGCACCTGTGGGGTACTAATTATTGAAATCCTGACCAAAAGAACGAGTGACACTGATGTAAATCAGAAAATTAACATCACTTGTTTCAAAACAGACATTTATAATGAAAATTTGATTAAAGGGATTCACTTTGATTAAGAGTATAAAGATGGCCCTTTAGTGTTATCTTGCTCTGACATGGACATTTCCATTTTAGAATCACTCACTAGCCAAAGTTTTTCATTTCTGCTAATGAAGAAGGTGAGAATTGCACTGCATGAGCAGATAAATTTTACAGCAAACACAGTTGCTGAAAGAGATCACCTCTTTGCCATGTCTCTGGCATCTAGCCCCTTCTTGTCAATCAACGAGGAAGCCACACTGATCGCCATAGCAGTGTCGTCAGTGTACTTATGCTTTGGACATGTTCTCAGATCTGAAAAGACACCAGACAGACTACAGTCAGACAAACACGAATAACTTTACAGCATAAACAAAATGTACAAATCATTTTCTGTAGTCAATTTCTACAGCAGTATTTTATATGATGATACAATCAGCCATTAACACCACTTTTGCTCAGTGGTAAACACCATGTGGTTTCTGTTACATACACTGCTGGTGCCTGGAGAAAAGAAAAGACAAAGCTGACAATTGCCTTGTGCCCTGTTTCAATGTAGTCTAGAAAAGGCTGAATGGAAGACCAAACATTTCCTTTCTAATATTACTTATGTTATATCTAGGGGAAAAATTACCAACCAAATGCTCAAAGAGGGAAAAAAGTATGTCATGTGAGAAAGGTCTAACTAACATTTTTCAAACCAAACTTTAATAAAGGTACTCCACACATAAAAAGGGAAAGGGAAAAACCCACTATTCTTCAGCAGTCAACACAGCTATCATCTTTCACTTCCATGCTTAGTTTCAGCCACATCCAGGGAGTATACGACCAAGGGTACCCTGTCTATGATAATTGGAGCAGAGAGTAATTACGTGGGAGCTTCAAAACTTGCATATATAGCAGCAGCCTTCAATTGTCACTGTAAATTTCACTTGTACTTCAATCTTTCATCTTAAATGCTGAGTAATGGATTCAAACAAAAACTCTTTCCATTTGAAATGCCAGACAAAAAAGCTGGCCAAAATTTGGTCGCTGTACAAAGGGGCCCGTATGACATGGGGAGAAGGGCTCAGAAGAGTGGAGGGAAAAGCGTTCTTTTCCACTCTTGTCAGCAGTCATGGGACCTTAACAATGCAATATTTCATGACTGGAATTATTTTCCCTGTGCTTCACAGTGAATGCACCATCAGTATTTGAACCCTTCGTCGCACAGAAACATTAAAGTTGCGGTAGGAGCCTTCTGGAGAGAACTCTCTTTGAAGGCAGAATATTATTATATCGCACTGGAATCGGCGAACGCGATTTGTCCATGCGCAGCAACTGAGCAAGTGGCTTCATGAAGTGTGTGACGTAGAATGGTAATGTAAAAACTAAAAAAGATTACAAGAGAGTTTTACCTGCAGAAATCCGACAAAAAGGAAGCTATGTGATATGAGAGCGTTTTGGCCGTGTATTGCCGCTGTCTACTCCTGTTGGGTGGTGCACAGCCTTTGGCAGTTTGGGAGCATTGGTCGGGAATTTTGTTGCTTTCTGTCACAAAAATTTGACTATCCAATCCATCCCTGCTATGACTGAGTTCCTCCAAGTGTAACAACCACCATCACTCTAATTATATAATCGAACGGATATGGTTTTTACTCTTTCCAATTCAACAGAGTCACAAGTATTTAATAAGAAACGAAACTTACTCCGAGTTAGTTCTATTGATCTGACGTGCTTCATAAGATCGCTCAGTTTTACGTTCTGTAGCCCTTCAAACTCAGCTCCGATGCAGTCTCCGATGACTGCTCCCACCAAGCATCCCTTATAACGACCGAGGAGATTCATATTAGAAGGGTACGCGGGACTGTTAGATTACTTCGAAATGCCATGGACACAACGTCATATGGACGGGTGGCTCGCTCAGTCTGTACGCGCTGTGTCTTTAGAGTCCACTGACTCACCGCGGCGATTTTGTGCTGTGACTGCGTGTTACTTCCGGTTCGTCTGTTACTACAATGGACGCCACTGTCGAGCGAATTCTCATGGTAAGTAAAACAGATAATTGTTCAAACAGTGATGATTTATTCCATCAGTTGAAACTGTAAGTACATTTGCAGGTATCCCAGACACACTTTGCAGTTTTAAAAAATGGCATTCATTCCATTTTTGACGGAAAACAAAGCACTTTGGTCAGGCTATATCTAGATATGTGGGCAAAGACCATACATTAATAAGACCGCGCACTCGGCTGATTTTAGCGAGATTTCCGACAGAGTGATCTCCCCGTTTTCGCGTGTCTCCCCCGGAGCGCTTGTGCGAGATACACATGTATAGTGAGTGTTGTAGCTATGCCACGTGCGTGAGGAATAAAGGTTATAGTGTATGAATAGCAGAATGCAAGTACGTGCAAGGGTTTTTATAGTATTTCTTGAAAGCGATATGTATGTGAGAAACCGTTTGTTCCGTAGTTTGTAAACATGAACACTAATTAGCCGAGTGCGTGGAGAAGCGAGTGTAAACACAGTAAAACACTAAAATGAAAATTGCCACACCAATTGCTGGGAAAAGGGTCAAGGTGTCAGGAAACTATATCTCTCCTAAAAGATCTAAACACAATTTTCTCCATGGAAAAGCACGTCCCTAACAAGCTGGTCTTAATAAAGAAATAAACACCGGACGCATAATTATGATCTGCGCGCTGAGCAGCAGACGATTGAGCAGCATACAAGCCATTTTGGGTCTCCCATTAGAAAAAGCAACTGGCGTCAATAGGTTACAAAGCTTTTCCTAGATAAGAGCGGAGGGGCAGACGTCACAGTGAGGGCAATGTTGGCAAAACGTAGTACGATTAGCCCCTCCTATGCGGCCAAGCGCCAGCAGGGGGGAACCCTGGCTGTGCATCAGGCACTCATCAGAACAACATGTGACAAGCAAACAAAGGCGACCCAGTCCCAGGGTCAAGCCCCAGAGGAACCCACTGTGGTGTTTCTAGCTGGAATTAGAATCGACGCTTTCATTCTCTCATAGCTGAAAATGAAGCGAAGAAGGCACGGAGGAGAAAATGTATGAAAGCAGTATAATAATCTATACTACTACTAGAGCTTATTTTAGTATGGATATTGAATAATACTTATTGTATTGTTGTAATTGTTAGCAACATTCACGATAGAAGTTATGAACATTCTGAACAGCTATTTCAGTTGTCTATAATTAATACCATACCTGTAAATGTTGTAGTATCATCTTCTTTCAAAGGCTAGAAACATGATTATTGGTGTTTTTTTCAATGCTAGAGTTGTGGTCTTGGTTATTTTGTATTGAATCAATGTAGAGTTGGACATGTCTCACTTCTTGCAGTAGTATGATATTTAGCAAGCAGTTCATGATGTTGTGGATTAAAATCTTGTTGACTACACCTGCCAATTTTGAAACTTACTCAATACTAATGTTTAAAAAAAGATGCTCTCTTGATTTAATAAACCTTAGCAACACATGTACTTTGAATAGTGAATGAAGACAAGGAAATGTTAGAAATGAATGCAGAAAGTTCTCCTGCCCTCTCCACTCTCCTATATTTTCTGTCATTTTTTTCTTTCCTGTCTTCTCTTGTCTTTCTTTACTCTTCCTTTCACCATTTCTTTGGTTTCTATATGTGCTCCTCTTTTCTCTTCTTTCTTCCCTCTGGTCATGTCAGATCACAGTCTATCTTTCATTAAGGATTGGACCTTTAGGGAAACACTAGTGAAGTCACACAGGCCAAGTAGGTTCATGAACTGTAGAGTGCCTGGCTGCTCTCTGAATGAGAAGAGAGCTATTTTCAGTCCATTTATTCTAGTGAACCTTGGCAACAGGTGTTTAACTCCTGTTTGCAAAATCTGCTGGAGATGTCAATAGTGGGTTGGACAAGAAAAGGACCACAAAAAAACTATTTTTCAGCTTTAGTAGTAGCCAATAAAGACGACAATAACCCAGTATTTGAATATCGATGCAATGAGGGCTTGGGACTGTGTACAGGGTTGAGCCAAATCCAAACATCTGAACTCTCTTCAGTTAGAATATTTTGCTGTTATGAGTGCCCCCATCATTTTCTGAGATCAGTGGCAGTTCTTCATGCTTTTCTTATCAACTTCTTGTCATAAGAGCTTTTGTGTGTTCATGTATGTGACAGAGTGTGTGTGCATGCATGCATGTGTTTTCAAACTACACACTGTGGAAGTGTGCTATACTTATAACTTTGATCAGGATTGGAGGAGGTTTAGAGTGTGTTGACTGAAGACTGCTAGTGCATTTGAACCATGAATGTGCCATGTTTGCTGTTTTTCCCATTTGAAAGGAACTGGTTCTGGGAGAAAGCCCTCCCTTTGTATTTTCTTAGGAACTTAACATCCAGGCAGATGGGTTTTCATGGTTATTCATGCATGATAAGCTGGCATACTTTGACCAAGCATGAAGGTTGTTGGCCCTGGTGTTGGCTTGGGTAAGCCTGAGCATGCAACACCTGGGTTTCCATTTGTCAGGATCAGCTGAGATAAGGGAGGATATATACTGGGTGTGTGTTTGATGTGTTATTACAATGGTTACATTTAGTGGGCATTGGGATGGCTGTATAGAATGGGTTGTGGCAGACAATGGTGTGCTTCGTATATTCAGCCGCAGAGAGGGAAGTGGAAGTCTGCTACAGGATGGTGTAGCCTTCCTGAAGACTTCGTAGTGTTTGGTCGATCGGTCTGAAATAGCTAGATTTTAATGGTGGTGGACTGATGACTGGATGTTTGAATAAATCCCGAATGCATAAAATGCACCTCTCTCTCTCTCTCTCTCTCTCTCTCTCTCTCTCTCTCTCTCTCTCTCTCTCTCTCTCTCTCTCTCTCTCTCTCTCTCTCTGTGTCTGTCTGTCTGTCTGTCTGTCTGTCTGTCTGTCTGTCTGTCTGTCTGTCTGTCTGTCTCTCTCTCTCTCTCTCTCTCTCTCTATCTCTCTCTCTCTATGTTGCCTCTGTACCCTACCTTCACATCATTTCAGAAATTTCCAGGTTGTATACCTCCCCGTGAGAATGATTTACCTCCCTGTGAAAATGATCAACCCTCTCCCCACCTGTGTTCACATACTCTGAGTAATTAGAATATAGACTAATGATTGTTGGTATATATATATATTGTATCAAAACACCTCTTGAAAATGTTCACTCTAGGTGAGTTATAAGTCTGTATGATGAAATGAACAGAATAATTAGAAATAGATGAAGTATAAAAATCACTATGTAAAGGAGTTGCCCATGAATTTGTCCACAGTTTGTAAAGCTTAGACTATTTTGGGGGAATTCTCTGACATTCAATGTTCATTTGAACTTTACTCCCATGCTAAGTTAGAGGAAGCAGGTTAAAATGTCAGTGGAACACTCCATTCCTGTCAAAGTGTATGATGAGACAATGATGTAGCTTGCTTGACACCTACAGGGAGAATGAATGTGTGCGTGTATGTGTGTGTGTGTGTGTGTGTGTGTGTGTGAGAGAGAGAGAGAGAGAGAGAGAGAGAGAGAGAGAGAGAGAGAGAGAGAGAGAGAGAGAGAGAGAGAGAGAGAGAGAGAGAGAGAGAGAGAGAGAGAGACGAGAGAGAGAGAGAGAGAGAGAGAGAGAGAGAGAGAGAGACAGAGAGAGAGAGAGAGAGAGAGAGAGAGAGAGAGAGAGAGAGAGAGAGAGAGAGAGAGAGAGAGAGAGAGAAAGAAAACAAAAAAGAACAGGACAAGTTTCGGAAACCTACCCTCTTCCATACGTTGAGGTAAGTGAATTCTTTGTAATTATCCTCTGCTGCATGCTTTATGTATCATGTAGTTTGCAGAATGAGGAAATGCAAGCCGCCGAAGGTTGCAGACTCCTACTCGTTGCTATTCTCGCTAGCGTCGACAGACACGCGAAAACGGGACGTAACTCTAAAATCCGTACCTCGCTCCGCGCAGTGCAAAAATAGCCGAGTGCGCGGTCTTATTAATGTATGGTCTTTGTCTAGATATGTGGGAATGGTCCTTGTTTAAAAACCATAGCGAAAACTTGTTCACTTTCATGTTGACAGGGGAATTTTTCAATTTGTGCAATCGAATGGCTGTATTTTGCAATCTAATCAGCAAGAGCTGTATTTTTCTAAAACTATAATTTTATGAAGTTCTACAAGCAGTTCAAATGACTTTCATGAGTTTTGATTTTCAGGATGAAGATGAACTGTTCAGTCTGTTAGAGTTGGACTCTGCGCCTCCAAACAAATCAAGAGCCCCTGCAACAAGGTAACTTTCTTTTGCAACAAAAACTATTTTTAAAAAGGTAGTATAGGTTGAGTAAATAATGTACACTGCATACGTTTTGTGTGCTTTTCTTTCTTTTCTTCGTGTTTGAGGTGTTGAACTTGACTGAAGTATGGATTTTGTGCAAGTCAGTTTTATTTTATTGACTGTTCTTGTTTTATTTTGTGTGCAGATAAGCCTGGAACTCGTCGAAGAGGCATGTTCATATTTGGCAAACAAATGTGTTTCTATTTCTGCAAGGCCAATTTTCAAAACTGTATCAAGTAAGTGTTCTGTTTACTACAGTATAGACCGGATGTATAAAACACCGGATGTATGAAAGTCTGGATGTATGAAAGGGGCATGCAGGGTCCCGGCAGAAGCTACTCTTTGTTATTACTTAGAATTTTCCGGTTGTACGAAAATCGGATGTATAAAAGTCCGGTTGTATGAAAGCAAATCTCTGGTCCCGAGCAGCACAAATGTGTTGTTGCAAGACCGGTTGTAAGAACACGAAAGTAGACCCAAGTCACCAAAGCGTGGTGAGAGTAATTTCCTTTCCATAGCGACTCGAACTTGCAAAATGGCGGACCCGCACAGCAAAACAAAAGTTACAGGCAAACGTAGAGTGTTGACATTGTCTGAGAGCCTTAAAATCATAAAGGCAGTAGAGGACAGTCCACACAAATCCCGAACACAGATGGCCATTGATTTAGGTGTCCCCCTGCCAAAGCTGTCGAACATCATGAAAGACAAGAACAAATATCTTGCTCAGGCAAGAAGCGGCGACATTGTGACGACGAGCAAGCGGACACGGAGCTCTCAGCTGCCGTCTGTGGACAAAGCGCTGCTGGACTGCTTTACGTCATGCAGGTGGGCTTTTCTTATTTTTTCCTTATGAATTTTTTGTTGTTGATTGATTTGAAACTGTATGTTGTTACTGTCTGCGCTCTAAAAGTGGGTATCAGTGTGCCACATTGTGTGTATGAGTGCTCTTACGTACGTGTCAGTGTGTGTACGTGTGCGCACATGCGTGCGTGCTAGTCTGTGTGTGCTTGTGTGTGTGTCTGTCTGCCTGTCTATCTTCCTGTCTCGGTGCCCGTGTCCCTGTCTGTCTGTTTCCTGTGCTGTCTGTCTGTCTTCTTGTACTTTGTGTCACAGTGCCTGATTTCTGCTAGCCTAAAAACTTATGGAGGTGGGGGCCGGGGGGAGGGGTATTAAGCTATGGGCGTTCAATATCCAGTTCTACATTCTATACTACCTGTGCGGCTGAATTCCGCTTCGCCCTTACACCCCCCCCCCCCCGCGCCGTCCCCTACCCCTCCCCCCCCCCCCCCCCCCGCCCCCACCGTCGTCCCTCCAACCCTCGATCTTGTCGTAGCGTCCTCCTCCTCTTCTAACGCCAGTATGCATTGTGTGTGTGTAAGTGCGCGCATGATGTGTGTGTGTCCTTGTGTGCATGCATGTGGGTGGGTGTGAGTGTTTATGTGTGTGCGTGCGTGCGCGAGGGCATGTGAGAGCGTGAGCGTGGATTTATGCATGCGTGGGTTCCTGCTGTCGCTCGAGTACTGGCTGCTTCAATGTAATATGACATCTGTGATACTTGACACACGATTGTGATACATGTACATACTTTACACCTGTATGTGTGCGTGTTTGTGTGAGTGTGTGTGTGTGCGTGTCAGTGTGTGTGTGCGTGAGCGCATCAGTGTGTGTATGTGTGGGGGGGGTGGGGGGTGCAGCAGTTGTGGGTGTGTTTGTGTGCGCGTGTGTGTGTGATGGCACGATATCCTTTGTTTACATCATTTACTGACCAACCACACATGAGTTTTCCGCATGGAAGTGCATTAAAGAATTTGATTTTGAATTAGCTGTCAAGAAATGAAACAATGAGTGCATAATTCCACCACTGATTTCTTTAAAAAATGTATTTCAACTTTTTTTTAAATTTCCACATTCAGGTTAATTAAGCAACGTTCCCCTAGACTGCTTGATCATCCGCTCCAAAGCCGAGGAGTTGGCTGTATCGATGGGAGAAAACAAATGGACTTGCACAAATTCCTGGCTGCAGCGTTGGAAGACTCAACATGACCTTGTCTTCAAAAAGATGCGTGGCGAGAGGGCTTCAGTCGACGAAAACTCAACAGACGCTTGGGTCGAAGACATTTTGTGCCCAACGCTAGACAGATACAAGGCCAACGACGTCTACAACGTGGACGAGACAGGTCTGTTTTGGAAACTGCTTCCTGATAGAACATTGGCCTTCGGAGGGGAGACTTGCACTGGAGGGAAGAAATCGCGCGAGAGAGTGACAATCATGTTTTGTTGCAACATAACTGGAACAGAGAAGCGTCAGCCAATCTTTATTGGCAAATACGCGATTCCGAGATGCCTCAAACACGTCAAGAAAGGTTTGCCTGTGCAATATGACAGCAACGCATCTGCTTGGATGACAAAAGAAATCTTCCTACCCTGGCTCATTCAGTTTGACAGAGACATGGAAAGGCAAAATAGGAAGATCCTACTCGTGATGGACAACTGTTCCAGTCACAAATTGCCTGATCTCCGTGCAGTCGAGGTACTGTTTCTTCCGCCAAATGCGACATCGAAACTCCAGCCCCTTGATGGTGGCATCATTCACAATTTCAAAGTGAAGTACAGGAGGTCCATGTGTTTGAACCTTCTCGCCTGCACTGAGGGCGGAGGAGGTACCTACCAGCCAACTCTTCTTGATGCCATACACATAACGACGCAGTCATGGGAAAAGGTCACTACAGACACCATTGCCTACTGCTTTCGCAACGCTGGCTTCCGTCATTCCTCAGATGACCAGACAACATCAGATTCAGAACCCTGCCTTGAGAAAGATCTGCAGGAAGTGGAGCCGCTCCTTTCTCGCTGGAGTGGAACGTCCCCCCCATCTGATTACTTCACTGATGATGAGGAAGTGCTCACCGAGGATTCAACAGCTGCACCGGATGAAGCAACAGAACCGTGCACTTCCAGAATCCCAGATTCCGATGCATCTTCAGAGGAAGAAGACGAAGAAATGCCCCAGGTGTCATCAAGAGAGACTATGGCGTCCGCAACGGTCATAAGCAACTTTTGTTGCTGACAGGAAAGACGGATCTGATCAAGTGCTTCAATGAGTTCAAAGAGATGCTCTTACGCCACATTGAGGATTCCAAAAACAGACAGTGTTTCAGACTTTTTTGAAAGAGACAGTGGCATTGGAAGAGAGGAACAAGGAAGTTCCGTGGGAGGAGAGGGAGGAGGAAGTGGCATGGGAAGAGGAGGAAGAAGTGGCATGGGTGGAGGAAGTGGCGGGAGTGGAAGGGGAGGAGGAACTGCCCTTGGAGGAGAGGAAGAAGAAAGTGTCCTGGGAGGAGAGGAAGGAGGAAATGCCCTTGGAGGAGAGGAAGAAGGAAGTGCCCTGGGAGGAGAAGAAGGAAGAAGTGGCCTGGGAGGAGAGGAAGGAAGTGGCCTGGGAGAAGAGGAAGGAGGAAGTGGCCTGGGAAGAGAAGAAGGAGGAAGTGCCCTGGGAGGAGAGGGAGGAGGAAGTGGCATGAATGGAAGGCAAGGTGGAAGGGGCTTGGAAAGAGAGGAGACGAGACAGAGTGGGAAACAGACAGGAGAAAGAGGGACTTAGGATGACTTTGGAAAGCAAACACGGGTGTCAGACTTTTTTTAAAAAGAGACAGTGGAATAGGAGGAGAGGGAGAAGGCAGTTGCGTGAGAGGAGAGGGGACGACAGAGAGGGGAAAGGAGAGTGGAGAAAGAGGGATGCGATGAGACGGGAGACACAGGGGAGAGGAGAAAGGAGAGAAAGGAGTTTGGAAGGACATGGGAAAGCAAAGGGAGAGAGAGGGACTTGGGAAGAGAGAAGAGGGAGGGAGTAAGAGAGGGCGGAGACTGGGCAGTTGTAGCGGAAAGAAATGAAAATTGGAAGACGGGAAAGAAGAAGTAAAATTTTGTGGTGCACACGAGGGGCAGCCGCTAGCCTTTCACCCCACTAATGTGGAATGAAGGGTTCGCCAGTGTGCAAGATTGGGCCTTTCGGGCCCTTTGCTTTTGCCCCAACGGTGTCCAACCCAAGATTTTGGGGTCCCTTCGGAGTTAAACCACATTGTAGGGGATGGGAACTGCCTGTACCGTGCTATAAGCCTTGACTTATGTGGTAGTCAGGCCGAGCACATGGTTGTCCGAGAAAAAATAATCGACACCATGTGCAGGAATCACCAGGCTTTCTCTGCATACGTGGATGGAGATGTAGATGATTATCTCGCTCACAACACCCTCCGACCCCGTTCATGGGGGTCGGATGTAGAGATATTCGCGGCTGCCACCCTCCTTCAAACCACCATTGTGGTGTGCACAGCCACTTCCGAATGCTCGCGGAGATGGCTGCCACACCCACCCCTTTTCCCGCTAAACAGAGTAGGGCAGGTCCGAGGAGAACATTTACCTCCGAAATGTCTGTGGCCATTTTGAGCGGGTGGTGTCCACAAATTAAGGTAGTCTAAATGAGGATTCCCTGAAAACTTCCCCAACAACTGATTTTTATCCAGATTCTATAGCTGTAAATGAGTTAGTCTGTTTAATTAATTTTTTGTCCATTCAGTCATTTTTTAACATGTTATAAATTCGTCACAAAAACCCATAACAGCCCAGAAGGCATTTTGGTTACATTTATAACCCTAGACATTGGTCATGGATGTGAATCAGTTGTTATCTTTTTATGTTCTTTTTTATGTTGTTGTATTTTATTTTGTTGTATTATATTATGTTGTTTTTTATGATATTGTTATTGTTGTTGATTTTATCCATTAAACTGATTTTATGTTGAACTCCATTAATAATCTGTTTCGTTTGTCTATTCAGTCATTTTAACCTCTTATAAATTTGTCATGACTGAAGAGCCATAATAGCCCAGGAAGGCACTTTTGTACAATAAAAGCCAGAGGCATTGGTCGTGGGTGTGACTCAGTTGTTTTTAGGTTGTTGTTGTTTTTATCCATTAAACTGGTTTTAAGTTTAACTCACTTTTTTGTATCCAGTGCGCGCGCGTGTGTGTGTGTTATAAATGTGTGAGTTTTGGGGAGAGAGAGAGAGAGAGAGAGAGAGAGAGAGAGAGAGAGAGAGAGAGAGAGAGAGAAATCAGAACATTTTATTTGCTACGCCAACGGTCTTTACAAAGCTTTCACGACCAAAAACATCGTCAAAAGCGCAAAAGGGTTGTGGAGGGAACACACACAATACAGTTGTGCCACACACAAACACAGGGACGCACGTACGTGCGCACACATATACACGAGAGGGGGGGGAGGGGGGCGGAGAGTGCACGGTACATGCAAATCAGAACAGTTCCTTACACAAGCAGTTGCTCTTTCTCCCGGTTGTCCTGATTGTGTGTATGTAAGTACGTGTACTTCCCACTTGTTATTCACAAACCTTTTCTTCTAACTAGGATATGTATCAAAACATTTAAGCATTAAAAACAAAACAAATAAAAACAAAAAAGATATGAAATAAATACTTTTATCAAATAAAAGATGCGTGGCCGGATGTATGAAAGTCGATCCTCAAAATTTTCATACATCCGGTTAACCGGATTTAGTAAAGACCGGATGTATGAAAGACAAAAAGTGGGTCCCGACGACTTTCTTACATCCGGTCTCGACTGTACCATGTGGATGAATGGATTTTTCACATGTGCTCAAAACCAAACACAACATGCTTTGAATAAAAAAACATCTATCAAGACATATTTCCTATTTTAACAAAATTAGATTGTCTCCCTCATTTATGTATTGCATGTTTCAGTGATTTTTTGTATTTTTCAGGGGCTGCTGTACTGGAGAAGGTATAGAGTTCCTAAACATGTGTGTTGTTGCAAAGACCAAGTTCATGCACAGCTGCAGAGAGCACGCGTGGAGGAAATACAACCATGCATACACTCAGCATATCATGGACGTCACCCAGTTGACCGGTTCACCAGCTACATCTACGTGGCTCTGCATGCATCTTTTTCAGCTCCTACTTGACAAGGCCTATCCCCTAGCCTCAAAATCAAATTTTGAGGAAAAAGCCAGGAAATGTCTCCAGCTGAAAGAGGGTACAAAAGATGTTGTGCAGTTTATTGGTGGCAGTATTGTTACTAAACTTCGACAGAAAGCTGCAAGCCTGAAAGACACAGCAGCAAAAGAAGCAATGGTTGATTGCTTGGGTGAAATGTGTGGTGAGAAAGGCAGTGAAAACTGCAGTGACGACCGCATGACAAAGACTCTGAACCGAGGGGGGCTTGTCTTCCTCAAGCCAGCAGCCATAGACTTCTTTCACCGTCTGGAGATAGAGGTTCAGGAAGTCTGCAGTGCCCCATCTGACAAGACACAGATGAAGATTTCAGATTTTGTTGAGAGGTGTGATCGAAGCAGATGAGACTGTTACTTCTGCATTCCACTTAGCAACTTATAATGCCCGCAGTGAGGTAGAGAAAGAGTAGTTTTTGTCAAGATTGTACAGCTCTTCTTCAAAATTCGTGTTCACCATGAGTGCAAAATGTTTGTACAGAGGTTGAAATGCAAGACTTCTGTTGAAAAGCAGGGGATAAGAAAAAGACAGAAGGAAAAGAACACTGCACCAGAGTAGCAACTTGATTGATCTTGGTTTCTTTCTCAGCTGTATGTACTGATTACAGCTCTTCCTATTTCAGTTTTTGACATATGTGAATGAGACTTATGCCTATAGGCTTGTTCAGGAGGCGCAGCGCTGCGAAGCGCTGCACGTGTTTCACTCCTGAACAGCAATTTTGGGGTGTGATTCACTCAGTGCTGAGCAGCACTGTGCATCACAGATCCAAAGTGATTCACACAATTTTCAAAATGGCGTCTTCGATCCCGCACTGGCCGTCGATGCGTAAAATTACCCTCGGAAACATCCTTTTGGGACTGGAACGGGCTTTATTTGCCCCAAGCGCTCTGTATGCGCGAGTAATCATAAGTAAGGATGACACAGTAGTGGACTTTATTCATACAGAATACATTTAAACGTGCATAAACGGTGTCGGTGGCAAAGAAAACACTTTCTTAGCGTCTAGCAACACAACATGGGGCGCAGAAGATTTACCTCCCCTTTAACAAGTGAAGCGCTGCACAAAATCTGTAGGTGTTCAGGAGGCAAAGAGTGCTCAATTGCCAATATTAAGCGCTTATGCAGCGCTTCGTACTCCTGAACAAGCCTTTTAAGTTTGGGCAAAACATGTTTGTACTGTGTTTCTGCTGTGTTTCTCAGATTAGGGTTTGTTCTAATTTTCCAAAACTTTTCCTATACAAAAAAATGATTCCCAAATACAATGTGAGTTGTGACATAGCCTGTACTCAATTTCAGGTGCTAGTAATTTGTTTGATTTTGTATTTTGTGTGTTTGTGACGTGACTGATCTCATTGAATCAGGTAGGAATTTCCATTTTGGTATTTTTGTAAGTGCATGTGGATATTTTGTTTGGTTGGTTGTTTCAGTTGTGTTTGTAACACATCTTCATGTAATCTCAATTAGCCAAGGATACCATGTGTCACCGTCTAGAACAATTTCAACCAGTAACTACTCAGCAGTGTACTGGTTATTCATGACGCTTTTTGTGCGTGTTGTTTGTGCTTATATGTTTAGCCTTTTTTCAGTTTTATGTATTCACTGTGGGTACACAGCTGGGTTTTTAACTTTTGTGTTTGGGCACAAGCGTAATTCTAATGTTGTTTAAGATCTGGTGCCGGTGTAAAGATAATAAAGCAGACAAGAATAAGTGGAAACAAGAAAAATAAAGCGGTGTGTAAAATGTATCCTGTTTTGGTTTACAAGTGAATGTGTGAATAAACAGACAATAAGCCCAAAGAAAACCATGACACACAATGTGAGCTTGCATTTTGAATTTAATGGATGAAAAATGTGACTGAAAAAAATCCCTCTTGGCATTCATCAACAGCACTGTATCCAATATTGTCACCAATGCCATCAATTTGTGACGGTGAAGTGAAGCCCGAAGTCTTTATATTGACTCTCTCTCCCTCTCCCTCTTCCCCCGCCCCCCCCCCCCCCGACATTTGTTCCCCTCTCCTCCCTCTATCATGTATCCTGCGTCTCAGACGCCCATGCTATATATGTTGTTAGACCAGCCTACTATGTAGCTTAATAGTCCGGGAGGGTCGCATAGCCGCCATCCCTTATCGTTTGTTAATTGAACTTGACATGTGACCGCGGACAGTTTCCCTCCTGTCGTTCTCGCGCGCTATGCCAAAATTGTTAGAAACAAGAGACAAATTTGATGCTTTCTCTAAATTAAGACATCTGATTGCAATGGTGCAATATTCATTCAGTTGACTTTGTTATGCCTATCGAGGCAACACTTGGTGTGAATAATTTCAAGTAAGTATAAGGTAGCAACGAGCCTTTTTGACTCACATGCGAAGCAAAAGTGAGTCTATGTACTCAGCCGTGTCGTCCGTCCCTCCGTCCGTCCGGGCGTCCGTCCGGGCGTCCGTCCGGGCGTAAAAAACTTAAACGTTGGATTTTTCTCGGAGACTATTAAGTCTATCAACACCAAAGGTGGCATGATGGTGTATGATGACAAGGCCTCAAAAAACATACATAGTGACTTGACCTTGCTTCAAGGTCAAGGTCACAGGAGCCATAAATGTGGTCTCAAAAACAGTCATTATTCACATTTTCCCAATTTTCTCCCACGTTATTGAGAATGGCGACCTTAGCTACAAGTGGTATATAGGTCAAAGCAAGCCCTATCTATTGATACCAGTTTGGTTGCCCTTGCTTCAAGGTCAAGGTTACAGGAGCTCTTCAAAGTTGGATTGTATACATATTTTGAAGTGACCTTGACCCTGAACTATGGCAGATAACTGTTTCAAACTTAATAATTATGTGGGGCACATGTTATACTTTCATCATGAGACACATTTGGTCACATATCATGAAGGTCAAGGTCACTTTGACCCTTATGAAATGTGACCAAAATGTGGTAGTGAACCACTAAAATTGACCATATCTGATGGTAGAAAGTGCCAATAAGCACCATTGTGCTTCCTATGTCTTGAATTAAGAGCTTTGTGTTGCATGACCTTGGATGACCTTGACCTTGGGCTAGGTTTAGTTGTTTGACCTTGACCTTGAAGGTCACTGAATGTCAAGGTCAAGGTCAAGCATGTGAGTCGTATGGGCTTTGCCCTTCTTGTTCTATCATTAGGAAAACACAACCCAGAGACAGGCTGAGATCACCACCACCAGATCCCAAGCCCTGCTCCCCTGAGGTCCGTGCATTTCTTGGATAAGTAGGGACTGTCCGCAGGTCGGGAGAGACCCCATCCCATCTGGGTGAGAGACCACTGTCACCACAGTCTTGGGTTGGTCCAAGCCATTATCATCAGGCCTCCGACCAGCCAAGAGCTCCTATACCCATGGGTAACAATAAAGTTGTGGAAAGCAGCAGCGATTTTGTCTCATGCCTGGGCCCTTGTACCATCAAGCCTTGCCTCCACCCCCATCACAAATTTTAATGCATTACATGTACATTTAATCACATCTTGCAAGAACAATTAAAAATGGTATGTGAACAGCACATTCAGATAGCACACTCAATAGTTAAAATACATATGTGAGCAGCCATGGAATTCTGTCTGCTGTTGGCATTCCGGGTAGCTGTCTAAATCCTGTCTGTGATGCAAACAATTAACACTTTTGAAATCAAATTGATGTGCAAACCATACGAGACAGTCTCATGTAACAATGATAGCATTAAAAAGTACATCACCACCCCCAAAAAAATCGTACAAAGTTCATTTAATCTGTCAAAAATAAAAGCCAGCATTGGACAGAATTCCCTGGCTGCCCACATATTATCAAGGTGCACAACCACCCATGCTACTTTGACAATTTCAAAAAAGGGTGGTTGCCGGGGTTGGACTGACAACAGTAAAAAAGACAAGTCGTGACAATACTTCCAACCAATTGTATTCTTTTTTGACTCGCATGCGAAGCAAAAGTGAGTATGTACTCACCCTTTTCGTCCGTCCGGGCGTCCGTAACAAACTTTAACGTTGGATTTTTCTTGGAGACTATTAAGTCAATTTGGCATGATGGTGTATGATGACAAGGCGTCAAAAAACATACATAGTGACTTGACCTTGCTTCAAGGTCAAGGTCGCAGGGGCCGTAAATGTTGTCTAAAAAACAGCCATTTTTCACATTTTCCCAATTTTCTCTGAAATTTTTTAGATTGGATACCTGACCTATATATGGTATATAGGGCAAAGTAATTCCTATCTTTTGATACCAGTTTGATTGACCTTGCTTCAAGTTCACAGGAGGTCTTGAAGGTTGGATTGTATACATATTTTGAAGTGACCTTGACCCTGAACTATGGAAGATAACTCTTCCAAACTTCATAACATTGTAGTACACATGTTGTTATACTTTCATACTAGGTCACCCGTGTAATCTGTCCGGGCGTCCGTCCGGGTGTCATGTAATCTGTAAAAAAACCTTTAACGTTGGATTTTTCTCGGAGACTATTAAGTCTATCAACACCCAATTTGGCATGATGGTGTAGGATGACAAGGCGTACAAAAACATACATGGTGACTTGACCTTGCTTCAAGGTCAAGGTCACAGGAGCTCTTTAAAGTTGGATTGTTTACATATTTTGAAGTGACCTTGACCCTGAACTATGGAAGATAACTCTTCCAAACTTCATAACATTATAGTACAAATGTTATACTTTCATACTAGGTCACCTGTATCGTCCGTCCAGGCGTCCGGGCGACCGGTCGTCCTGTAATCCGTTTTAAAAACTTTTACGTTGGATTTTTCTCGGAGACCATTAAGTCTATCAACACCCAATTTGGCATGATGGTGTATGATGACAAGGCGTACGAAAAAAATACATGGTGACTTGACCTTGCTTGAAGGTCAAGGTCACAAGGGCCGTAAATGTAAAAAACCCCAGCCATTTTTCACATTTTCCCAATTTTCTCTGAAGTTTTTGAGATTGGATACCTGACCTATATATGGTATATAGGGCAAAGTAATACCTATCTTTTGATAGCAGTTTATTTGACCTTGCTTCAAGGTCAAGGTCACCGGAGCTCTTCAAAGTTGGATTGTATACATATTTTGAAGTGACCTTGACCCTGAACTATGGAAGATAACTGTTTCAAACTTCATAATTATGTGAGGCACATGTTATACTTTCATCATGAGAAACATTTGGTCACATATCATCAAGTTCAAGGTCACTTTGACCCTTATGAAATGTGACCAAAATGGGGTAGTGAACCACTAAAAGTGACCATATCTCATGGTAGAAAGTGCCAATAAGCACCATTGTGCTTCCTATGTCTTGAATTAAATGCTTTGTGTTGCATGACCTTGGATGACCTTGACCTTGGGTCAAGGCCACATGTATTTTGATAGTAAAGCATTTCTTAGTGTATGTCATTGCTAGGTTTAGTTGTTTGACCTTGACCTTGAAAGTCACCTGAAGGTCAAGGTCATGTAAATATCAAGGTCAAGCATGTGAGTCGTATGGGCTTTGCCCTTCTTGTTTAAAAATCTTTTGGTCCTGAAAAGAGCTGTTTGATTTTTCTGGTCTCAAGCGTTGGTCGTCAGGCGTGAGCTCCTGGAGTCGTCGTGCCTGGCGGGACTGGCTGCTGCAGCAGGTCTGTGACCAGCGGTTGCGGGTAGCAGCTCCAAATGGTCGCTGTGGCGCAGGCGGTGCCGGCTTGTAGCTGCTGAGAGCGGCTACGAGAGCTGTGGCTTGCAAAGAAAGTTGTCGTTGGCGATCTTTTGGAGTTACACTCCTTCATCTGGCCGTAGTGAAGAGAGACCGGCGGGTGGGGTGTTTTTATGACAGGCAGGCGATCATTCTGAACACAGAGATATAGTATCTCTGACACAGGTTGGTCACGTGACTTCAGCTCCGCATTCCAATGATTTTACCAATCAAAATTCAACATGATCAGAAGACCATTGAGAGTAAAAAGAGGCGATTCTATTTCACTCCAATTATTTATCCCGATAGATAAACACAAATTTGGTGTTCTAATAAAACTAATCTATGAGATTTTCAGGAAATCATTTGAGAACTACTTTTAGCGCGAACGTGTCTATAAGGTTGCAAACTGCCTTGAGCACGTGCGATTGTGTATAATTATAGTAATACACGCAATCTTTGGACCTACTATAAACGCAGCGAAAAGGATTCCTATGGGTCCGGGCTGGTTTCGTGAATCTATGGTTATACTCTCGCAAGTAAATGCTTTCTGGCCGGAACCTGTGGTCTAACTGCCTTCACACTGTTTGACGAGCTCCACACTTCGATCATTCGTGTATCGACTGATGGAGTCAGTAAGTGATTTAACCTACCTTCCGTCTGTGTTGAACGTTAATCGAATAGAAGTTTCTTCTGTAGGAATCCGTCCGATTCCGAAGTTCGATATTATCGGATAGCTCAGAAGCAGTTTTTCTAAGTTTAATCCTTCTAAGCATACATTAAATTAATGATTCCTCATCAGCAAAAGCACTCAGTGGGTTTCTGTGTGTATCGGTCCAAAAGGACATGCAGACGGGATTGGTTGCCTTACTCGCTCAATGAAGTATAAATATTGCTGTTGTATTCAAAGTCCTTATAATTAGTAGAGTTCACAATATTACACTCTTGTGATTCGAATTTTACCGCATACAAGTTTTACATTCATGGGAAATCGATGTTTAGAAAATGAATTGACGAAAAGATGGCTGCCAGTATCGAGTGTATCACAACAAGCGGAGGAATACACTCACGATGTGATATGCCTTCAGCGTGGCTGAGACTCAGTGTTCAGAACGGTGGTATGCAAGTTATGGAAGAATTAAGGCTATCACGTGACCAACCTGTTGCTGAGACTATATCCACTAGTCTCAGCCACGCTGAATGGCAGGCGATAAGAGAAGTTCACTTCAACATCTCAGGCAAAAAGCATGGTAGGCATGTGCGAGGTCAAGCTTCCTCATTTGTAGTGTGCCATGAATCCCAGGTCACGGTTGAGCCCTGTGTGATGGTTTCTGCTCGGCCACTCAACGTTGTCGGGTGTCATGCAAGTTGCCTTGCAGCACACTCAAAAGCATGTCTGATGTTGAGTGCTCGGGCAAACTGAAATGCTCAGCCACAGGCAGAGGCAACAGGATTTTTTTTATTACTTTTTTAATGAAGTTTATTTACACAAAAAAGGGAAACAGAGAAGAGAAAAAAAGATAAGGTACACATTGCAGTTTTCAGTAATCAACATCAATCATCATCATCATCATCATCATCATCATCAATCATCATCTTCATCATCAATCATCATCATCAATCATCAGTTCAAACAAACAATTGAAAAACATAATAAGAAAAACAGCAAGCGAGGAAGTGAGTGTTGTAACGTCGGGGGTGGATTAGAAGGGGTGGGGTGGAGGCAACAGGAATTAAAGACTAAAGACTAGCCAATGAAAAATCTGCAAGGCACAACATCCACCTAATCTCAGAGATGCAACAAAAAGAAAGGAGTAACATCCAAATCAGTGACAAGACAAAATATTCCTTTGAAAGGCATAATGAGCACTAGTCCTCAATTCAAAATATTACAGCAAAAAAATACTTTCACATAAATTATTACAAAACTGCCACAGACTCAGTTTCCTTTTTTTGGCGGAATTTTTCCAGTTCTATTCTTAAATGTACGTTCACCTGGCGAACACCTTTGTAGGCTTCCTTCAGCTGACTCTGCTGCAAGGAATGAAGGGGATCATTCGCTTTAAGCGGCTGCAACAGTCTTCGAGTCTGTCTGTCCTTCTTCTCTTTCAGGAGACGACGGGCGTAATTGCAGTCTCGGCAGAGTTCATCACCTGACTGAATGACCAGCTTGCAGGTGTGTGATCGCACACAAGAAATGTGCGACATGTGCCCAGTTTCAGCTTGCTTTTGATACTGGAAGTAGCGATAGTAGCTGCATTTCCCATTTGGTGGCTCAGCAAAATCCTGGAGTGAGCTGTCCTTTACCCCGTCGCAGATGCGCATCTCCTGTAGCTCACGAAGGAATGTGATCAGTTTTTTCTTCTCCAGGTTGGTTGACAATTGTGCAGCTGGTAATCCCAGGATCTGAAAAACATACCATAAAAGGATTTTTACAAAACAGTCATGTAAAAACAAAAAAGTCATATTAAAACAACAGCATTACTCATTACGTACATATTTGGAATAACACCAACACCTATCCCAAATCTAAACTCCCCAGATTGACATTGGGCCTTTAAATGTGACAACCACAGTCCTTACAAAATCAGCGTGTTACCCTTCTCAACCCAAGGCTTTTTAAAAAACAAATTCCAAATAAAGAGCTGTTTTCTTGCATCACAACTTTGCAAGAAAATAATCTGTCCAAAAGGTTTCGCTCAAATCTGCATACATTACGTCATTAGTGGATAATTCTCTCCTTGCTTGCATTGTAAAATTATGTTAGCAAAGTAGCTGGTTTACAGGGAAACGCTTGGAAACAAACCCTACTCGCGTGCACTCTACCAGAGCTAAAACATGCACAAAAGAGTGCAAAAGCAGTCTATGAATAGCCCGAGATACTAATTCTCATGAATTTTCTTTTCAAATATTTATTTCTCGCAACTGGTCAGGATTTTAATTGCATTAGTTGGTAGAACACTTAATTTTTATACACTGCAGCAGTGGATGACCTGTCAGAACAAAATGTTTTGCATGAATATTAAGCATCTTTCAAAATCACTCATACCTTGACATCAGCCTGCAGGTCAGTCTCCGCCTTGAGGCTCACAGTGATTTTCCATCCATGATCAGTGGGGATACCAAACTCCAAAGACTCTGATGTTTGTATCTTGACAATCCATGGATGCTTCAGTTTCTTGACATCATTCCTGACATCCTCGAAGTTGAAGTACAAAACTCTATCTGGCGGAGGCTCAGTGGCTCGCGGAATCTGCAACACAATAAAAATACCATATAAATCATAGACCGAATTGACAGGGTGTAGATCTCACTAAAAACTCAATGGATTTTTTTAACATAAACAACCACATACAGTAATGGTAATTTGTTTACACATTGTCCATTAGAGTGATGTTGGCAGTGTAAAGGTTAACTGTTATAATGTTAATCAATTGACAATGCAGGGGAGTCCTCTTAACTTGTAGTACACTGATAACACAAATTATTAGTTGTTAGTTGTTCTGGTCCCAATTGTGGTTTTCCTTCAGCAGTGTGCATATATATATATGTGACCAGCCACGACAAAAACAGTGCTAAGTCGCGCGGCCCTATTTTGCGCAAAGTCTGAGAAAAGGCAGGGAGGGTCAATCTGGGTGATTTTCACTTTTTGATAAAAATAGATTCTACATGGTTCAAACTATCATGCCAGCAAAGGAAACATTTTGAAGAAGTATATTTTGATGGTAAAATAAAGACTTTTGTGTTATGTATTGTTTCAAAAGCTCCCTGTAATTAGCATTAATTGCCTCATTTTAGCTGCAATAAACACACCTAAACCCTTGCAGAACCCCTTCATGTTATATACCGTTAGAAAGGCCGCTCTCTTGGCGTTCCCGCTCTGTGGATATCGAAGAAAAATAAGGTCAGCTATTTTTGGAAACGGAGTTTGAAATACCTTTGCTAAGGTGTTTAATGTCTGAAGAGGGTAAATCTTCTGAGACCGTTTTTTCAAAATTACAGCTGCTTCAGTACCACACTTGAAATGCCTGTAACTCCTATTCTAATTAACTCACACTGTTCATTCTTATATCAAAACAAACAGAAATGAATGCAGAATTTAAAAATATTAAAACCCTATTTTGTCCAAAAATGACTTAGCACTGGTTTTGTCGTGGCTGGTCACACACACACACACACACACACACACACACACACACACACAAACACAAACACACACACACACACACACACACATATATATATAAATAATACTCAATAGTTCAAAAGAATAATTTTGCTCCCTTCAGAGTGGTCTTGTCAGGATTCCACTGTACGTCAACTTCAGGTGTATCTCTTGAGTGACAGTCAAATTAACAATAACATGCACACACACAAACTTACTGGATCACGCCTTGATGTCGACTTAGGCGTCACAATGGACTTTGAAGGCAGCCAGTGGGTAGGCAAGCTCCCAAAAACCAGTCCGGAACATCTTCCAGAGGGTCCTGTAAAAATCATATACTTTCATTACATCACAGTACAGTAGTCATATCAGCTGTGCAAGAAAATCATTTAATCCTGATATTTTACCGTGATTCACTCATTCACTGAATGAGGCCGTAGAATGTTCTGTCCAAGATGAGGTGAAGATTTTGTTTTGATTTCAAAGACAAAAGACGTCTAACACACCCACATCCCACTGAAACAAATTATAATGAAAGAAACGTACCTCGTTTGATGCAAGCATCGTCAAAGTGTCGACTGCAGATCTTGGCCTTGTCTGGTTTGAATGATTTGTCCACTCGATCAATTTTAGCAATGATGGCTGATCTCCATTTGTCTTTCGCTTTACTGACACCTTTTTTTGGAATTCCAACAAAAGAAAGTCCCCTGCATGCCACTGATGATACCTTACAATCAACAATACAACACTTGGTTCCATCTGAAGTACTGTTCGCCCTCCTTGAAATTGGTTTAGGAACCACGGCAGCTCTTGCATCACTGTCATTAATGTCACTCATTTTGCAACACACTGTGGTTGACTCTGGAAGTAACTAGGCGTTTCAGAAATGGCTGACAACAAAACTATACAAAGGCTCTACATGCCAAAGTCGGCAATCCATTCTTATTGGATCCTAGGAAATGCCAACATTTTCAACAAGAACGGTCTCGTGCACAAGGGAAATGACTCTCAAAAGTGAACTTCACACCGATGTTATTTAGAGTTTCCTCCCTTGATCGCTTGTTTGCACCGTGGTCTTGGCTTGCACCCAGGAAAGAATGCGCGCGCGCGCACGCATGCATACGCACACACACATACGCGCACATACACACATAACCGCACACATATGCAGGCACCAGCGCAGGCACACGCGCACACAGTGTGTGTGTGTGTGTGTGTGTGTGCGCGCGTGTGCCTGCGCTGGTACGGGACGCGTTGTCGTCACTCCGAAGTTATTTGTAGAAGCCACGTGCTTTCTGCCATGTTGGTAGGAGGCGAGCGCTGTCTGCTAAGCTGCGCTACGGGAGACGTGCAACCATGCCTACTTCTTGCTGCGTGAAATATTGTTTTAACAACCAACAAAAAGGAAAAAAAATTAAGAGGAGTCAAACGCTCCTACTACTTTATACCATCAGAGAAAACCAATCTAGGTCCGATTGTGCAAAGGGTGACCGAAGCTAGACGAAGAGGACGGAAAAAGATTTACAGAATAGATCTGACCTTTCGAGGAAAACACTGGCCAGGCGAGAATCAGCAGACATCTCCCACGAATCCTGCTACGAAGAATCGATAGACTTCCAAAGACCTATAATTCTTGAACTCTTCCAACGTGTACGCCGATGTTCCGAGTACAACAATTAAATATGTCCATGGCACTCGTTGGCGGAGTGTTCCTCCGGATCAAGTTCGTCCTTCGTCATGCAGCTGGTATGGATGGATGGATGGATGGATATATGGATGGATGGGTGGATGGATGGAGTTTACGTCATATCAGCCTTTGTAGGCTATGTAAGGCCATCAAGCACGACAATCGCTAGAATCGAGCAAACGGAAATTAAGTCACGATGTATACCTAGTTATTCGCCTCTTACGAATCGCGAAGGGAGACGCTGTGGGTCATGCAATTCTTACACACACACACACACACACACACACACACACACACACACACACACACACACACACACACACACACACACACACACACCCTAACCCACAGGGAGCAGGGCCGGACCAAATGAGTTGTGGGGGGGGGGTTCCTTTTTGGTTTGTGGGGGACAAATCGGCGAAGTGGCGAAGCCACGAGCGCGCGCCTGCGAAGCAGGCGCGCTAACTAGGGGGGTCCGGGGGCATGCCCCCCCGGAAAATTTGTGAAAAACGGTTAAAATCTGTGCAATCTGGTGCATTCTCGGCCTTGTTTAGAGGGGTAAGAGCAGCATTGTTTTTGGAGACACACACAAAAAATATTTATTAAAAAAAACTCAAACCAAGGTACATGCTTTTTCTAGGGGGGGGGGGGGGGGGGGTCCGGAACCCCTGGAACCCCCCCCCTGGGTCCGGCCCTGGGGAGCGTTAGCTGCTATGGATCGAGCCCACCGATCACCCCAATTTTGTTGAGGTAAAATCGACAGGCATCGGGCTTGCGAAAGTCAACGTAACGCGTTTTCTTCCTCACGGACATTACCTTAGAAAGAAAAATGTATCAACTAACTCTATTTATTTTAGATGTTGGTTTCTTGGCACAGCCAGCTTAATTACCATGTCGGAGCAGATAAACAAATAAGAGAAAAGCGAAACGATCACTCGTGCACTGAGTTTTGATGCGTGACCGGGACACTCCCCGCAGTATGTTTTGTTTGCTTTGTATGTAAGGTTTTAGCACTAGCTGTAGGTGTAAAAATGGTCAGTTATTAATATAATTGGTGAATTTAGTTGTCATGAAACTTTGTTTTGTGCTTTAATGCCATTTTCTTGTCATAATCTTACATGTTATATTATGCCGAATGCGAGCAAGTTGATCATGCACTCATCAACTCTATGATCCTGAATTTTCTGTCCTCGCCAGACCAGGCCGGGAAACGAAATAGTCAATTCAAGCCAGAACTAAACAGTTATCTGCTGCCACTCATTCGAGCTTTACATGAAACATTATATCACACTAGCTCGATCGTCTGCTGGGGTAGTGGCTACGGTTCGATCGTGTTCGTCTGCTAGGTATGTACGGTGTGGTTTGTTTACTTCTATTCTGTGGGTTCTGTGCAGAAAGTATACGTGACAATAGTCTATCATGACTATTTTCGATTAGTTTTTTTTAAATTTAATTAAACTTTTTGCATGCTTTAATGCCATCCTTTTGCCACGATCTAGCGATAATCACTCCTCAACTCAGACCCAAAGCATATCCCAAGATATATCACCGGAAGTTTTGTAACCTACCATCATGGCGCAGATGCTAATTACCAGATGACCCCTAGTGAACTCTTCCCCGGTGTCGCGAAATATTTTATCCCTGTGATATTTTATGGCGGAAAAGCTTCTGCGCATGCGCGAAATTGGGTGCGAAAATAAAAGTTAATGTTAGTCTTTCCAACTTTCACGTCACCGTTTGCTACATTAGCAACACTGTTTTACACTGGTTTGATCAATTCAGTGGTTTAAATCATGGCATGCAGATTGTTGTACCCAATTTCGCGCATGCGCAGAAGCACTTCCGCCATAAAATATCACAGGGATAAAATATTTCGCGACACCGGCCATAGGACATTCTCACAAAGTTTCTGAAACGGAAATTCAGCCCGAGTTTCGTCCCTTTACTTCCACTAGTTCCGGTAGAGTGGTACAAATAGAAGCTGATGGGATGATCGCCAGATCGTGGCAAAAGGATGACACTAAAGCATGCAAAAAGATTAATAACTAATCGAAAATAGTCATATTAGACTGTTTTAACGTATACTTTCTGCACAAAACCCACAGAAGATAAGTAAACAAACCTCACCGTACGTACCTAGCTGGCTAGCAGACGAACGCGATCGAACCGTAGTCACTACGCCAGCAGACTATTGAGCTAGTGTGATATAATGTTCCATGTAAAGCTCGAATGAGTAGCAGCAGATAACTGTTTAGTTCTGACTTGAATTGACAATTTCGTTTCCCTGGTCTGGCGAGGACCGAAAATTCACTATCATCCAGTCGATGAGTGATCAACTTGTACCGCACCCGGCATAATGTATAACTTCACGTAGTTCGGCTTGTGGAGATGATATATTAACCGTAGATTTTAGTTGTGCGGGGTAGACCACCAGTCAAAAATTTTGAATAGTGCTTTTGATATCAATATTTAGTAATTATTGTCGGATCAGATAGCGAATCGATCACAAGCAACTTAAACGAGCTTGGCCTTGGGAGCAACGCTTACGTTTGATTCGGCAACTGCAGTCGAACTCAGTCAATCGATGTCTGACATCACACTTTGAGATTTCAATAACTTCATGAAGTTGCAGTAGTTGCTTGTTTGCTGGAATGCCATGTAGCTTGACAACTTTTCCATCAATAATTTGGCCACGATGGTTATGGCAAATGACACAGTATACTGTTTTGCGATCTAGTATTCAGTGCAGACGAAATGTTCGAGAATGCAACCGGCAGCTGCAGTCGAACTCGGTCAATCGATGTCTGACATCACACTTTGAGATTTCAATAACTTCATGAAGTTGCAGTAGTTGCTTGTTTGCTGGAGGAATACCATGTCGGATCAGATAGCGAAACGATCACTCGTGCATTGAGTTTTGATGCGAGACCACGACACTCCCCGCAGGTGTGTTTTGTTTGCGTTGTAAGGTTTCAGTACCAGCTGTAAGTGTAAAAATGGTCAGTTATTAATATAATCGGTGATTTTAGTTGTAATGAAACTTTTTGTGTGTTGTAATGCCATTTTCTTGTCATCATCGACCCGATCTTACAAGTTATAGGCCTACATTACGCCATGGACATTACATCATATTGGATCCACGATTACGTACGCCGAGTGCGGTACAAGTTGATCACTCATCCACTCGATGATAGTGAATTTTCGGTCCTCGCCAGACCAGGGAAACGAAATTGTCAATTCAAGCCAGAACTAAACAGTTATCTGCTGCTATATACTCATTCGAGCTTTACATGACACAGTACTGTTTTCCACCCCCACATACATGTACTTTGAGCGATCTAGTATTCAGTGCAGACGCTACGAGAATGCAACCGGAACTAGGTGGTTCTACCTAACGCGTTGTTTTTGAACAGAGAGCGCCGAGGATAACTCCTGCAGGGTACGTTAATGACAATGTCCTATACAACTGGTACAATTGTAGGCCCTACCACACACACACACACACACACACACACACACACACACACACACACACACACACACACACACACACAGGCATAGTGGCGCTGAATGAGTCGCTGTCGGCAAGATTTCCGGACACTGTACCCCAGTTTTGAAATCTCGGCCTTACAGTCACGTGACTCGCACTCCCGGGGAGTTATGCTAAGATCCGACCGCGTTAATGTATCTGCGTTTTGTGACAAACGTCTTGCTCGACGATACTGTACTCCATGCACCTTAACGGTCCGCGTGATTCGGGTGTAATCTTAAGCTAAACGACGTTTATAAATGTCCGTTCTCGCGAGAAATGCCGAGATTTGAAACTGGGGTACAGTGTCCGGAAATGTTGCCGACAACGACCATTTCAGCCATAGTGGCACACATTCGCGCCCGCCCGCACGTACACGCTCATGTGCGTTGTTTGTAGGTTGACACGTCTCACGTGTGCGTCATACCGAACCCAGCCTGACGCTATTGTGTAGCCTGTTTACCCGGGGTACGACACGTAACTGACCTTATACAGGATGGTTTCAACCGCATGGTCACGAACTGAAAAGTACGATAAAATAATCAAAGATCTTTGATAATATTATAGAGACAGGGTGCATTAATCATAGAGTTCAGGGTACGCTTCTGGATAGGCCTACCTTGCGTAGCAGCATACAGTAATTACATGCCTCGTCCCTTTAAGATAAAGAAAAGCTGTCTGGCCACTGAAGACAAATCACCAAGTTTCATTTCAACTGTGTCGATCGTCAGAAAGTTTGAGAAAGAAATCCGTGAGAAATATGAAGAAATAAAAACCGCTGGCACTGAACCTCCAGGTTTTGGCATTTAAATTTTTTTTTAAAGATCCGGTTCGAACCCGCAACCTCTCGAGAAAGGGGGGAGGGGGGGGGGGGGGGAACACACACAAAAACACACAAAAACAGGTCGGGTTCGAACCCGCAACCTCTCGAAAAAGAGGGGGGGAAAAAGTTTCAGCGCGGATTCGAACTTGTTCATGCATGGCCTAACGTTACATTAGTCCAACGCTCTATCAGATGTGCTATTCGGGAACTGACATGACTAGGTGTTTGTAAAGCAATTATAACGTTATTTTCCGTAAACCCCCTGGGTTGGTATTTTGCACTGTAAATTGTAGAAAAATGGATGATAGTTCATGAAATTTGAGTGGTCTTGTACATTTTAGGATACTCAAGGTCTATTTCTGCCAAGTTTACTATCGATTCACTGCCATTAGGCCACGCAAACAAAACTTGGTAGTCACTATTGCCGCGCTCAGACGGAGTGGCTGTTTGAAGAGTTGGAGTGGCCGCGCGGGTGGACAATTTTGACTGTAAAACGGTATTTTTTTAAGCAAAGGCGATTTTTTTCTTCTGGGGAGGATCACGACAACTATTTTATGTAATTGGTGAGCGCTAGTAAAGCGTGTTAGAAACGCTGCTGGCGACGGGGGTGAAGGAAAAGGCTTTGAAATATCGCCATTCCGTCAACTGACATTTGAGGGGGGGTGTTTTCGAGTTTACGACCTAAATAAATCACTATCATTTCAAACCTCGATTCTGAAAATTTGATACAATCAATCGGACCTCACTTTCAGTAAGTGTGCAAAATGTCAAGGAAATCCGTCCTGTAGTTTTTGAGATATCAGCCGTTAAGTCGGGACAGACAGACAAACAGGCAGATAAAAACCGCTGGCGCTGAACCTCCAGGTTTTGGCACACAAAAAAAGAAGATCGGGTTCGAACCCGCAACCTCTCGAGAAAAGAGGGGGGAAAAACAAAAAAAAACACAAAAAACATGTCGGGTTCAAACCAGCAACCTCTCGAAAAAAGAGGGGAAAAAAGTTTCAGCGCGGATTCGACCCCGTTCACGCATGACCTAACGTTACAATAGTCCAATGCTTTACCATCTGAGCCATTCGGCAACTGACATTACTACGTGTTTGTAAAGCAATTATCCCTCCAGGTTTACTGGAGGTCCTACAGACTTTATCTGTCTGTCTGTGTGTCTGTCCCGACTCCACGGCTTATGTTTCAAAAAATACTGGACAGATTTCCTTGAGATTTTACACACTAACTGGAAGTTAGGCCCGATTGAATGTATCAAATTTTCAGAATCAAGGCTTGATGAGAAAGTGGTTTTGTAAGGTCGTACACTCCAGAGCGCCTCCCAAAATACGTGATTCATGGAATGGCGAAATTCTAACATGTGTGACGTCATTAATAACGTTAGGTCATTTGCAAGTAGAGTTTCGATCCTATATGTCAGGAGAAGAATTTCGAAACACCTGGGAAGGTAGGCAATTTGATGGAATGGCGAAATTCCAACATGTGCGACGTCATCAATAACGTGACGTCATTTGTGAGGACAGTTTTTAGGAGAATGAATTTAGATAGATAGATATGTCCTCAGATGTCTTAGGCCGCGAGGCCTTTATCTGATCTTTTGATCAGTACTTATGGCTACTCTCACTTTTTACTACCCTAGTTCTAACGATCTTAAAAGATCGTGCCTATTCTCTATACTTTTCTTCCGGTGGCTTATGAGTGGCAGAGAGTGGTATACGTGGCAACAGCGGGTGGCCAACATCATCACAGTACATGTAGTCTTTGAACATCGTGTCAATTCTGTTTTTGAAGCTGTTTAATGACGAACACTGAATTTGAGAACACTGGTAAAGGAGAAAGAATTATTTTTTTACGATGCGGGTCGTTATCCTGGGCATTTTGTACCTAGTCGTTTCGTACCCTTTAGGGTTATGGTTAGAGTTAGAGTTAGGGTTAGGGTTAGAGTTAGGGTTAGGGTTAGAGTTAGGGTTAGGGTTAGGGTAGAAAAGGTACGAATCGACTAAATGAGGTACACAACGACTATGGTACGAAACGGCCTGTATTTGATTTTTTATCCCTCCAGGTTTACTGAAGGCCCTTACAGCTTTATTGGGGGCTTTTTAATGCCAAAACCTGGAGGTTCAGCGCCAGCGGTTTTTATCACGTTCTTTTCCGTAAACTCCCTCACTTCGTATTTTGCACTGTAAATTGCAGAAAAATGGATGATAGTTCATGAAATTTGAGTGGTCTTGTACATTTTAGGATACTCAAGGTCTATTTCTGCCAAGTTTAATATTGATTCACTGCCATTCGGCCACGCGAACAGACTACCAAGTTGTTGCGCTCAGACAGAGTGGCTGTTCGAAGGTTCGGACCGGCCCCACTGGTGGACATATTTGACTGTAAAATGGTATTTTCTTAAGCAAAGGCGATTTTTTTCTTCTGGGGAGGATCACGAAAACTATTTAAATAATTGTTGAGCGCTCGTACAGCGTGGGAGAAACGCTGCTGGTGACGTAGAATAAAGGAAAAGGCGGTATATTATCGCCATTCCGTCAACTGACATTTGAGGAGGGGTGTTTTCGTGTTTACGACCTAAATAAATCACTTTCTTTTCAAAACTCGATTCAGAAAATTTGATACATTCAATTGGACCTAACTTCCAGTAAGTGTGCAAAATACAAGGAAATCCGTCCAGCAGTTTTTGAGATATCAGCCGTTAAGTGGAGACTGACAGACAGACATACAGATAAAATTATCCCTCCAGGTTTACTGGAGGTCCTACAGACTTTATTAGTCTGTCTGTGTGTGTGTCTGTCTGTCTGTCTGTCTGTCCCGTCTCCACGGCCTATATCTCAAAAACTACTGGACGGATTTCCTTGAGATTTTGCACGCTGACTGGAAGTTAGGTCCCATTCAATATTATCAAATTTTCAGAATCGAGGTTTTAAAAGAAAGTGACTTTTTTACATTTTGGTGTTTCAATGAAAACAATTCAACAGACTCCATTTTGCAAAATCTGTGACGTCATCATTTGACGTCGTATAACGTGACGTCATTTGCGAGTAGAATTTTTAGGTTAATGGATTTCGTACACTCCGAAGCACCTCCCTCCATAGTCAATAGATGTGAGAGCCTAATCGAGTCAAACTCTTTTCCTACGTTCACAAAACAGCATTTGGCTTCTGTGACGTACTCGTTCTTTACTCAAATGGCTCGTTTCAATGTCTAGGGGAAGAACCAAAGCACGCACCTTCATTCCTCCATTCAAACGATAGATGGTAACTGTCTGACAATGAAGCAATGGCAAAAACAGTATCAATTCAAAGGAAGTAGTTTAATTTTCAGGATGCATTTACCCGTGAAAGGTGAATGGGCGACAAGC
>JAWQFJ010000686.1:138038-180092 GCA_034096865.1 Theodoxus fluviatilis | reverse complement strand
AAAGCGGGAGTGAGCAAATTTTAACAAAATGTCCGATGACGTTCGAACTTTCATCCATAACTCGTCTTTCGATTTTCACCGGAAGTTCAAACATATACCGAACGAAAGAGCAATCTTTCCTCTAATGAGTAGTAAAGTTTCAACTTGATCAAATGAGAAACTTCAACGGACGAGTGTTTAGAAGAGACCAACCCGAGTCGCGAAATGCTAACTCCGTCGAGCCACCGCGAGTCGGTAGTGGCGGAGGGTGGTTTTTTTTTACGTAATCGGCTTGTATGTTCTCAGCGGAAATAAGACGGATTAACACAAAACTACACGACACATGTTCTTGAAACCTTCTGCTTCATAAACAACTTTCATTCTTGTTTATATTCACAATATTTTGTGGATTGTCCACAATTAGCCATGAAAGTGAAGTGGTATTGCCGAGTGCATTTTGGCTAGTAGTGTAGTAGCGCAAAGATTTGATACAAATTACCATGGAATCCTACCACTAGTTTAAAAAAAATAGACAACTCAGAAAGACTTTCATCTTTCATGTTACATTGGTATTTTGTGTTATTGATATGTGCGAATCCTAGAAAAAGTGGATTCTATCGAACCGACGGCCACTTCCGGTCTGATGAAATTTTTTCGAACATCGCGTGCGGCGTCTATTTAGCACTCGCTGAAGGTCCCGAGTTCTACAATACTTTTTCCAATATGTGCAAAATATTGCAATAAATATCTTCCTATCTGATTGTTCTAGCATAAACTGAAACAAAAACCTCAATGAACTAACCAATTTCAGCTGATTTGTCCGTCAAAATCGCATCTGCGCCGTCACGCTCTTACTCGCCATGAATCATTGTGTGATTTTGACGGTCATGCTATTTACCAAAATGGCGCTAATGTCTTCGAAATGGCTTAGAAATGAGCATATATATATATCGTTATCCCCTTCTTGAATATGATATATTTAAGCTATTCTAATTAAACCAGAACTATATTTGACCAAATTACGTTAGAAACAGCAACATTTTGAAACAGACATGCGGTCGCCATTTCGATCCAGCGCCAAATGGTAAATAGCAAAATCGAACATGGATATCCAGCTGTTTCTTCTGAAGTTCAGCATTCAGGGACTCATCAAAGAGCAGCACCAGAGAATCAGAAGACCGGGCCTTTGCCTTGAGCATGTCTAAGAAATGTAGCCCCAGACCAAAAGTTCTCAGTACCGGTGTGACATCGTCGATGGTAACTCATCGCGCATGGTTCTGCGCATGCGTCAAAGCCGAAAGTGAGGCGTGTATCGCGCCTTGTTCAAAGGTGATGTGCCGCGAGACTTTAGATTTTGTGTTTTTCGGTCAATAAATGAACACATTGACCGAAAAACACAAAATCTAAAGTCTCGCGGCACATCACCTTTGAACAAGGCGCGATACACGCCTCACTTTCGGCTTTGACGCATGCGCAGAACCATGCGCGATGAAGTTACCATACGCGATGTCACACCGGGCTTTGCTTTCACTCAAGGCAAACTTGGAGGCGATGACACTGTCGGGAAACATGCGACGGAACAGCTCGTTCATTCCTTTGGTACTGGAGAATGAGAAGTGGGAGATGACCATTTTCAAAGTCCACAAAATTTCTGCTTTCAGTGTGTCCTCTGTTGTCAAGAAAGTGTCAATCCCAGTAGATCTACTGCCACTGCCAGTGGGTGCAGGCCTAGTTTCGACCGGCGTAGCAGCGCCAGCTGGAACCACCACCTTTGAAGCACTCTCTGTCTCAGCATTTTTTGCAGTTTGAACAAAATCTGATATTCGTGTTTGACGTTTGCTCTTTTCTTCTTGGTGTTTTTTAGCACGCGCCTGGTGCGCGACACCTTTCATGTGGCTTTTCAACGCTGCCGCTTCCATGTTGGATACAGCAAAGTCTTTTTCACAAAATCGGCACTTTGCCATCCCATCCACTCTCGCTCGCATGACCCACTCACGGTATTCAGGGTCTCCTGTCCAAGAGTCTTGAAAGCGACACTTTCCAGGCATGATGATAATCTGATTCTCAAAGAAACACTGCACCACAAACAATACAAGCTCTTTTCACTCTGTCCTCGCTTGAACCAACTGACCGGACCGGCGTGGAAATGAAACGAGGTCACCTAGCCAAAGAACCAATCAGGAAGCAGAAGGCACACGAGCCTTCAGAATTAACCAATGGGATGCAAGGGCACGTTTTCCTGACGTGCTCAGCGTTTAAAATTAGATTGAGAGTATCGCGCGAAGCACAGCCTAGAAAACGTTTTTTTTTCTTTCTTTTTTTTCTTTCTTAAATTCCATGACTTTCCATGACCTAAGTTGAAATTCCATGACTTTCCAGGCCTGGAAAATGAAAAATCAAATTCCATGACTTTCCAGATTTTCCATGACCTGTACGAACCCTGACAGCAGGGAATTGAGGATGAAGGGGGGAGGAAAGTAGTGGGATAGAGAGCAGGGAATTGAGGAAGAAGGGGGGAAGAAAGTAGAAACAAGGAGGGATAGAGAGCAGGGAATTGAGGAAGAAGGGGGGAGGAAAGTAGAGGGATAGAGAGCAGGGAATTGAGGATGAAGGGGGGAGGAAAGTAGAAACAAGGAGGGATAGAGAGCAGGGAATTGAGGAAGAAGGGGGGAGGAAAGTAGTGGGATAGAGAGCAGGGAATTGAGGATGAAGGGGGGAGGAAAGTAGAAACAAGGAGGGATAGAGAGCAGGGAATTGAGGAAGAAGGGGGGAGGAAAGTAGAACAAGGAGGGATAGAGAGCAGGGAATTGAGGATGAAGGGGGGAGGAAAGTAGAAAAGTGGGATAGAGAGCAGGGAATTGAGGATGAAGGGGGGAGGAAAGTAGAAACAAGGAGGGATAGAGAGCAGGGAATTGAGGATGAAGGGGGAGGAAAGTAGAAACAAGGAGGGATAGAGAGCAGGGAATTGAGGATGAGGGGGAGGAAAGTAGAAACAAGGAGGGATAGAGAGCAGGGAATTGAGGAAGAAGGGGGGAGGAAAGTAGGAACAAGGAGGGATAGAGAGCAGGGAATTGAGGATGAAGGGGGGAGGAAAGTAGAAACAAGGAGGGATAGAGAGCAGGGAATTGAGGATGAAGGGGGGAGGAAAGTAGGAACAAGGAGGGATAGAGAGCAGGGAATTGAGGAAGAAGGGGGAGGAAAGTAGGAACAAGGAGGGATAGAGAGCAGGGAATTGAGGATGAAGGGGGAGGAAAGTAGGAACAAGGAGGGATAGAGAGCAGGGAATTGAGGAAGAAGGGGAGGAAAGTAGGAACAAGGAGGGATAGAGAGCAGGGAATTGAGGAAGAAGGGGAGGAAAGTAGGAACAAGGAGGGATAGAGAGCAGGGAATTGAGGATGAAGGGGAGGAAAGTAGAAACAAGGAGGGATAGAGAGCAGGGAATTGAGGATGAAGGGGGGAGGAAAGTAGTGGGATAGAGAGCAGGGAATTGAGGATGAAGGGGGGAGGAAAGTAGAAACAAGGAGGGATAGAGAGCAGGGAATTGAGGAAGAAGGGGGGAGGAAAGTAGAACAAGGAGGGATAGAGAGCAGGGAATTGAGGATGAAGGGGGGAGGAAAGTAGGAACAAGGAGGGATAGAGAGCAGGGAATTGAGGATGAAGGGGGGAGGAAAGTAGAAACAAGGAGGGATAGAGAGCAGGGAATTGAGGATGAAGGGGGGAGGAAAGTAGGAACAAGGAGGGATAGAGAGCAGGGAATTGAGGATGAAGGGGGAGGAAAGTAGAAACAAGGAGGGATAGAGAGCAGGGAATTGAGGATGAAGGGGGGAGGAAAGTAGTGGGATAGAGAGCAGGGAATTGAGGATGAAGGGGGGAGGAAAGTAGAAACAAGGAGGGATAGAGAGCAGGGAATTGAGGAAGAAGGGGGGAGGAAAGTAGTGGGATAGAGAGCAGGGAATTGAGGATGAAGGGGGGAGGAAAGTAGAAACAAGGAGGGATAGAGAGCAGGGAATTGAGGATGAAGGGGAGAGGAGGAACGAAGTGGGATAGAGAGCAGGGAATTGAGGAAGAAGGGGGGAGGAAAGTAGAAACAAGGAGGGATAGAGAGCAGGGAATTGAGGAAGAAGGGGGGAGGAAAGTAGAACAAGGAGGGATAGAGAGCAGGGAATTGAGGATGAAGGGGGGAGGAAAGTAGAAACAAGGAGGGATAGAGAGCAGGGAATTGAGGATGAAGGGGGGAGGAAAGTAGAAACAAGGAGGGATAGAGAGCAGGGAATTGAGGATGAAGGGGGGAGGAAAGTAGAAACAAGGAGGGATAGAGAGCAGGGAATTGAGGATGAAGGGGGGAGGAAAGTAGAAACAAGGAGGGATAGAGAGCAGGGAATTGAGGATGAAGGGGGGAGGAAAGTAGGAACAAGGAGGGATAGAGAGCAGGGAATTGAGGATGAAGGGGGGAGGAAAGTAGAAACAAGGAGGGATAGAGAGCAGGGAATTGAGGATGAAGGGGGGAGGAAAGTAGAAACAAGGAGGGATAGAGAGCAGGGAATTGAGGATGAAGGGGGGAGGAAAGTAGAAACAAGGAGGGATAGAGAGCAGGGAATTGAGGATGAAGGGGGGAGGAAAGTAGAAACAAGGAGGGATAGAGAGCAGGGAATTGAGGAAGAAGGGGGGAGGAAAGTAGGAACAAGGAGGGATAGAGAGCAGGGAATTGAGGATGAAGGGGGGAGGAAAGTAGAAACAAGGAGGGATAGAGAGCAGGGAATTGAGGATGAAGGGGGGAGGAAAGTAGAAACAAGGAGGGATAGAGAGCAGGGAATTGAGGAAGAAGGGGGGAGGAAAGTAGAAACAAGGAGGGATAGAGAGCAGGGAATTGAGGATGAAGGGGGGAGGAAAGTAGAAACAAGGAGGGATAGAGAGCAGGGAATTGAGGATGAAGGGGGGAGGAAAGTAGGAACAAGGAGGGATAGAGAGCAGGGAATTGAGGAAGAAGGGGGGAGGAAAGTAGAAACAAGGAGGGATAGAGAGCAGGGAATTGAGGATGAAGGGGGGAGGAAAGTAGAAACAAGGAGGGATAGAGAGCAGGGAATTGAGGATGAAGGGGGGAGGAAAGTAGGAACAAGGAGGGATAGAGAGCAGGGAATTGAGGATGAAGGGGGGAGGAAAGTAGAAACAAGGAGGGATAGAGAGCAGGGAATTGAGGAAGAAGGGGGGAGGAAAGTAGGAACAAGGAGGGATAGAGAGCAGGGAATTGAGGATGAAGGGGGGAGGAAAGTAGAACAAGGAGGGATAGAGAGCAGGGAATTGAGGATGAAGGGGGGAGGAAAGTAGAAACAAGGAGGGATAGAGAGCAGGGAATTGAGGATGAAGGGGGGAGGAAAGTAGAAACAAGGAGGGATAGAGAGCAGGGAATTGAGGAAGAAGGGGGGAGGAAAGTAGAACAAGGAGGGATAGAGAGCAGGGAATTGAGGAAGAAGGGGGGAGGAAAGTAGAACAAGGAGGGATAGAGAGCAGGGAATTGAGGATGAAGGGGGGAGGAAAGTAGAAACAAGGAGGGATAGAGAGCAGGGAATTGAGGATGAAGGGGGGAGGAAAGTAGAAACAAGGAGGGATAGAGAGCAGGGAATTGAGGAAGAAGGGGGGAGGAAAGTAGGAACAAGGAGGGATAGAGAGCAGGGAATTGAGGAAGAAGGGGGGAGGAAAGTAGAAACAAGGAGGGATAGAGAGCAGGGAATTGAGGAAGAAGGGGGGAGGAAAGTAGAAACAAGGAGGGATAGAGAGCAGGGAATTGAGGATGAAGGGGGGAGGAAAGTAGAAACAAGGAGGGATAGAGAGCAGGGAATTGAGGAAGAAGGGAGGAAAGTAGAAACAAGGAGGGATAGAGAGCAGGGAATTGAGGATGAAGGGGGGAGGAAAGTAGAACAAGGAGGGATAGAGAGCAGGGAATTGAGGAAGAAGGGGGGAGGAAAGTAGAAACAAGGAGGGATAGAGAGCAGGGAATTGAGGAAGAAGGGGGGAGGAAAGTAGTGGGGATAGAGAGCAGGGAATTGAGGAAGAAGGGGGGAGGAAAGTAGAAACAAGGAGGGATAGAGAGCAGGGAATTGAGGATGAAGGGGGAGGAAAGTAGAAACAAGGAGGGATAGAGAGCAGGGAATTGAGGAAGAAGGGGGGAGGAAAGTAGAAACAAGGAGGGATAGAGAGCAGGGAATTGAGGATGAAGGGGGGAGGAAAGTAGAACAAGGAGGGATAGAGAGCAGGGAATTGAGGAAGAAGGGGGGAGGAAAGTAGAAACAAGGAGGGATAGAGAGCAGGGAATTGAGGATGAAGGGGGGAGGAAAGTAGGAACAAGGAGGGATAGAGAGCAGGGAATTGAGGATGAAGGGGGGAGGAAAGTAGGAACAAGGAGGGATAGAGAGCAGGGAATTGAGGATGAAGGGGGGAGGAAAGTAGGAACAAGGAGGGATAGAGAGCAGGGAATTGAGGATGAAGGGGGGAGGAAAGTAGAAACAAGGAGGGATAGAGAGCAGGGAATTGAGGATGAAGGGGAGGAAAGTAGAACAAGGAGGGATAGAGAGCAGGGAATTGAGGATGAAGGGGGAGGAAAGTAGGAACAAGGAGGGATAGAGAGCAGGGAATTGAGGATGAAGGGGGGAGGAAAGTAGTGGGATAGAGAGCAGGGAATTGAGGATGAAGGGGAGGAAAGTAGAAACAAGGAGGGATAGAGAGCAGGGAATTGAGGATGAAGGGGAGGAAAGTAGGAACAAGGAGGGATAGAGAGCAGGGAATTGAGGATGAAGGGGGGAGGAAAGTAGGAACAAGGAGGGATAGAGAGCAGGGAATTGAGGAAGAAGGGGGAGGAAAGTAGAAACAAGGAGGGATAGAGAGCAGGGAATTGAGGAAGAAGGGGGGAGGAAAGTAGAAACAAGGAGGGATAGAGAGCAGGGAATTGAGGATGAAGGGGAGGAAAGTAGAACAAGGAGGGATAGAGAGCAGGGAATTGAGGATGAAGGGGGAGGAAAGTAGTAACAAGGAGGGATAGAGAGCAGGGAATTGAGGATGAAGGGGGGGGAGGAAAGTAGGAACAAGGAGGGATAGAGAGCAGGGAATTGAGGAAGAAGGGGGGAGGAAAGTAGAAACAAGGAGGGATAGAGAGCAGGGAATTGAGGATGAAGGGGGGAGGAAAGTAGTGGGATAGAGAGCAGGGAATTGAGGATGAAGGGGGGAGGAAAGTAGGAACAAGGAGGGATAGAGAGCAGGGAATTGAGGAAGAAGGGGGGAGGAAAGTAGAAACAAGGAGGGATAGAGAGCAGGGAATTGAGGAAGAAGGGGGGAGGAAAGTAGGAACAAGGAGGGATAGAGAGCAGGGAATTGAGGATGGAGGGGGGAGGAAAGTAGGAACAAGGAGGGATAGAGAGCAGGGAATTGAGGATGAAGGGGGGAGGAAAGTAGGAACAAGGAGGGATAGAGAGCAGGGAATTGAGGATGAAGGGGGGAGGAAAGTAGTGGGATAGAGAGCAGGGAATTGAGGATGGAGGGGGGAGGAAAGTAGGAACAAGGAGGGATAGAGAGCAGGGAATTGAGGATGAAGGGGGGAGGAAAGTAGGAACAAGGAGGGATAGAGAGCAGGGAATTGAGGAAGAAGGGGGGAGGAAAGTAGTGGGATAGAGAGCAGGGAATTGAGGATGAAGGGGGGAGGAAAGTAGAAACAAGGAGGGATAGAGAGCAGGGAATTGAGGAAGAAGGGGGGAGGAAAGTAGTGGGATAGAGAGCAGGGAATTGAGGATGAAGGGGGGAGGAAAGTAGGAACAAGGAGGGATAGAGAGCAGGAAATTGAGGAAGAAGGGGGGAGGAAAGTAGAAACAAGGAGGGATAGAGAGCAGGGAATTGAGGATGAAGGGGGGAGGAAAGTAGTGGGATAGAGAGCAGGGAATTGAGGAAGAAGGGGGGAGGAAAGTAGAAACAAGGAGGGATAGAGAGCAGGAAATTGAGGATGAAGGGGGGAGGAAAGCAGAAACAAGGAGGGATAGAGAGCAGGAAATTGAGGATGAAGGGGAGGAAAGTAGGAACAAGGAGGGATAGAGAGCAGGGAATTGAGGATGAAGGGGGGAGGAAAGTAGTGGGATAGAGAGCATGGAATTGAGGATGAAGGGGAGGAAAGTAGAAACAAGGAGGGATAGAGAGCAGGGAATTGAGGATGAAGGGGAGGAAAGTAGGAACAAGGAGGGATAGAGAGCAGGGAATTGAGGATGAAGGGGGGAGGAAAGTAGGAACAAGGAGGGATAGAGAGCAGGGAATTGAGGAAGAAGGGGGGAGGAAAGTAGAAACAAGGAGGGATAGAGAGCAGGGAATTGAGGAAGAAGGGGGGAGGAAAGTAGAAACAAGGAGGGATAGAGAGCAGGGAATTGAGGATGAAGGGGAGGAAAGTAGGAACAAGGAGGGATAGAGAGCAGGGAATTGAGGATGAAGGGGAGGAAAGTAGAAACAAGGAGGGATAGAGAGCAGGGAATTGAGGATGAAGGGGGGAGGAAAGTAGGAACAAGGAGGGATAGAGAGCAGGGAATTGAGGAAGAAGGGGGGAGGAAAGTAGAAACAGGAGATAGAGAGCAGGGAATTGAGGAAGAAGGGGGGAGGAAAGTAGGAACAAGGAGGGATAGAGAGCAGGGAATTGAGGATGAAGGGGGGAGGAAAGTAGTGGGATAGAGAGCAGGGAATTGAGGATGAAGGGGGGAGGAAAGTAGGAACAAGGAGGGATAGAGAGCAGGGAATTGAGGAACAAGGGGGGAGGAAAGTAGAAACAAGGAGGGATAGAGAGCAGGGAATTGAGGAAGAAGGGGGGAGGAAAGTAGGAACAAGGAGGGATAGAGAGCAGGGAATTGAGGATGGAGGGGGGAGGAAAGTAGGAACAAGGAGGGATAGAGAGCAGGGAATTGAGGATGAAAAGGGGAGGAAAGTAGGAACAAGGAGGGATAGAGAGCAGGGAATTGAGGATGAAGGGGGGAGGAAAGTAGTGGGATAGAGAGCAGGGAATTGAGGATGAAGGGGGGAGGAAAGTAGAAACAAGAAGGGATAGAGAGCAGGGAATTGAGGAAGAAGGGGGAGGAAAGTAGGAACAAGGAGGGATAGAGAGCAGGGAATTGAGGAAGAAGGGGGGAGGAAAGTAGAAACAAGGAGGGATAGAGAGCAGGGAATTGAGGATGAAGGGGGGAGGAAAGTAGTGGGATAGAGAGCAGGGAATTGAGGATGAAAAGGGGAGGAAAGTAGGAACAAGGAGGGATAGAGAGCAGGGAATTGAGGATGAAGGGGAGGAAAGTAGAAACAAGGAGGGATAGAGAGCAGGGAATTGAGGAAGAAGGGGGGAGGAAAGTAGAAACAAGGAGGGATAGAGAGCAGGGAATTGAGGATGAAGGGGGGAGGAAAGTAGAAACAAGGAGGGATAGAGAGCAGGGAATTGAGGAAGAAGGGGGAGGAAAGTAGGAACAAGGAGGGATAGAGAGCAGGGAATTGAGGAAGAAGGGGGGGGGGGGAGGAAAGTAGAAACAAGGAGGGATAGAGAGCAGGGAATTGAGGATGAAGGGGAGGAAAGTAGAAACAAGGAGGGATAGAGAGCAGGGAATTGAGGTTGGAGGGGGGAGGAAAGTAAAAACAAGGAGGGATAGAGAGCAGGGAATTGAGTCAGAGGTAAAGGGAAAGAGGAGATACGAGGATGACTCAGTTGAAATCTCTTTCACACACACATGCACAAGCACACACACTCACATGCACACACACATGCACGCACACACACTCACATGCACACACACACATGCACACACACACACACACACAAACATGCATAAGCACACACATAAACACATATAGACAGTGATGGATTCATGTGAGTGGAGTGGGGAGAATTGTTTAGTGTCCATCTGACCTCCCATCTTAACCTTTAGGACGCTGCCGGCGCATTGATGCGCCATAGCTTACATTCCCCAGAAGTCCGCCGGCGCATCAGTGCGCCGAGCTATAGTGACGTGGTCTGTTTACTTGCCTAACGCGGCCTTCAAGTCATGCTGTTCTAAAAATATCACAGTCTCGTGCAGTGATCACGTGGCAACGAGATCCGCCATTTTGGCGATCGAGAGAACCTGCCGCGAATTTTCTGCTGACGAAGAAGTTGAAGCGAATGTGGAGTTATTTTTTTATTCTGACACTCAGTATATGAATTTGAAGGCTTTACTGACGTTGATGTGATGGGAGATGGAGGGCATGCAAGTGCTTCGACCGATGTGTTGTGGTCTGTACAGAGCTGCCAACCCACCATCATGCCAATGAGTAGCATTCAGAGCTTTTTGGAGTAGTATTTTGGAAATAGGCGTAGCACACACGCAGAAGAAGGAAAATGCCGATGTTTGCACTGCCGAATGGGTAAGACACTTCACAATCGCAGTGGTTTTTGTTCGACCACATCTGTACTCCTGTGCAATCGCGTTCCCAGGAAACATTTTCCGAAAAAGTGGCCCCGCGTGATCTGCTGCACTGATGGGTATATTGTGTTCCACAAGGAACGATGTGAACAAACAGTCTGCTAAAATGACTGATGGATCGTCCTCTGCAGTCGCTGGCTTGAAAAAGGGAGTGAACGGTTTGCTCGGCTTTTCCGCGGCTTTCTTCTTGTGTGTGGCAGTACCCACGTGTTTCTCGATGGCAAACCGACCCCCGTGAGCAATCAAAAAATCAGACTGACAGTACGTGGTATCTTGCGGCTGAGGAGTTATTTGCAGATCTGATGATACATGGATAATCCTTGGTGTAGTCTGCTTTAAACTGCTGACAACTGGGTCGAGACTTTGGTGCCTTCTTTGGGGAAGTAGCAGCGAGATCGACAGTTTCTGCGGGTGTCTTTCGCTTCGACGCCATTTTTACAGTCAAATAACTGCGCTTTGGGTGTTTCCGGCAGTTCCGCCCGGGGGTTAAAACGCAACGCAATTGGTCAGTTACAGTACACGATTCTACGTGAAGGTCAAAAGTTCAGTTCGAGGCTGGCACGTGGGTCGCTCGCTTTTTCATGAATGGATTTTTTTAAAGGTCTAAAAAAAAAATCACGTCATAAAAAAACAAGAAGGGCAAAGCCCATACGACTCACATGCTTGACCTTGACCTTTATATGACCTTGACCTTCAGGTGACCTTCAAGGTCAAGGTCAAACAACTAAACCTACCAATGACATCATACACAAAGAAAGGCTTTACACATTTTTCTTACCAAAATACATGTGACCTTGACCCAAGGTCAAGGTCATCCAAGGTCATGCAACACAAAGCTGTTAATTCAAGACATAGGAAGCACAATGGTGCTTATTGGCACTTTCTACCATGAGATATAGTCACTTTTAGTGGTTCACTACCCCATTTTGGTCACATTTCATTAGGGTCAAAGTGACCTTGACCTTGATGATATGTGAACAAATGTGTCTCATGATGAAAGTATAACATGTGCCCCACATAATTATTAAGTTTGAAACAGTTATCTTCCATAGTTCAGGGTCAAGGTCACTTCAAAATATGTATACAATCCAACTTTGAAGAGCTCCTGTGACCTTGACCTTGAAGCAAGGTCAACCAAACTGGTATCAATAGATAGGGCTTGCTTTGACCTATATATCACTTGTAGCTGAGGTCGCCATTCTCAATAACGTGGGAGAAAATTGGGAAAATGTGAAAAATGACTGTTTTTGAGACCACATTTATGGCTCCTGTGACCTTGACCTTGAAGCAAGGTCAAGTCACTATGTATATTTTTTGAGGCCTTGTCATCATACACCATCATGCCACATTTGGTGTTGATAGACTTAATAGTCTCCGAGAAAAATCCAACGTTTAAGTTTTTTACGGACGCCCGCCCGCCCGGACGGACGGACGGACGGACGGACGGACGGACGACACGGCTCAGTACATAGACTCACTTTTGCTTCGCATGTGAGTCAAAAAAATAGTTTTTCCGGACGATCGTAGCATCGTAGCAAGCATGTCGAAACAGTAGCATGCTACGCCTAAATCGTAGTACTTGGGAGCTCTGTCTGAAGATCAAGAGGAGTGGGAGCTTGATTCAGATGAAGATGACTTTTTTCTTTGCCAGTATGGCAACTGACGAAGAAGTTGAAGCGAATGTGGAGTTATTTTTTTATTCTGACTCTCAGTATATGAATTCGAAGGCTTTACTGACATTGATGTGATGGGAGATGGAGGGATGGAGGGCAAGCAAGTGCTTCGACCGATGTGTTGTGGTCTGTAGATTAAGAGGAGCATGATTCAGATGAAGATGACTCGGCTGACTTCCCTAGCGTAAGTAATTGTAGGATTTTTTGTTTTGTTTTAGTTTTACCCTAAAACATTTTCAGATGTATCTCCATTACTTGGAGACTCTATGCACTTTTTGCATTTTCATCAAAAGCTGTTGTATTCTTGAATAAATAGAGCAGTGTAGGAAAACACAGTGAATTTGTTGTTGTTGTCTGTGTTCCATGATTTTTTAGCAGCTGAAAAAATCATTCTATGGCATTTTCATTAATTGCACCATGTAGTCCATCCATTTTTCTACTCACCCTCCAAAAATCTACTTCAAAGCTTGAATAGGTAATAAATTATTATTTTTTAAGTAAACGTGGTGTCGAATTTGACCACACATAATACAATTTGTGATTCTGGGGTAAAACAATGACGAAAATTGGTGGTGCCCTAAAGGTTAAGTGTGTTGTGGCCATATGTATGCATACATGTAAACACTAAAGTTCACAGTATCTCCATGACATTGAACAACAAAGACAGTGCTGACAACAATCAGAGGAATAGAACACAAGACACAGACACAGACAGAGAGACAGGCAGTCTGTCAGTCAGATACACATCAGATAGACAGACACACATCAGACAGACGGACGGAGAGACAGACAGACACACAGACAGACACACAGACAGACAGACACACAGACAGCCATGACAGACAGACAGAGAGACAGACAGGCACAGACAGACAGACACACACACCTTGTCAGGGTTAGGGGTGGTGGGGTGGGGCGTGGAGATCAGCGCCGCCCTTTCCGCAATGCTTTCCTTCAGCCCCACCTTGGGTGTGGCCACTGCTGGGGTCATGGAGGGGGCCTTGCTGGGGGACTTGGAGGGGGTCTTGGAGGGGGACAGGGTCTGGCTGAAGGGTCGGGGGGTGGGGGGTGCAGGGGAAGGTGTCACAGCTGTGGGGTCCACCTTCTTGATGTTGCTCACCTGTACCAAGGTTGAATTTATGATCAGCGGGTGGGTGGATGGATGGATGGATGGATGGATGGATGGATGGATGGATGGATGGATGGATGGATGGATGGATGGATGGATGGATAGATGGATGCATGGATGGATGGATGGATGCATGGATAGCTAGGATGAGTGGTTGGTATGGGTGGGTAGATGGAAGGATGGATAGATGGATGGATAGATGGATGGATGGATGGATGGATGGATGGATGGATGGATGGATGGATGGATGGATGGATGGATGGATGGATGGATGGATGGATGGATGGATGAGTGGACAGAATGGATGGATGGGTGGATGGTTAAACTTGAGTGAATGGGATGGATGGATGACAAAATGGATAGATGGATGAAATGAGAAGGATAGAATGGATTGATGGAAAAGGATGGATGCTGGATGAAACATCTTAAAACATGAAAGAAGAAACTAAAGGACGACAAAATGTTAGCATACCTGGTTGGCAGAGGACATGTTTTCCCATGCAGACATGCGTGCAAGAACCGAGTAGGCAGTGGGCTCAGACTCTTTCTTGCTAGCAGCGGTGCGTTCTGCCCACATGGACTTCTTGGCAGACACTGGCAGCATTGCTGGGTCAATGTCTGTCGGGTAGACACACAAGTCTGGTAAAAATGTGATTTGCGTGTAGACCCCATCTCCCCTGTTGCATCTGGACATCTTTACCTATGTATTAACTCTCTGGCGTCGTATCGCAAGGTTACTTGCGATATGATAGCAAATTTCTCGTTCTGGTTCTACTGGTCTAAGGGAGATAAATCGTGTTTGCATGTGTTACTGAATGAATGTGCAAGCAGATTTAGCTCCCTTTAGGCGATCTTTTATACCAATGATCAGAAATCGTAACTTTTGTGCGTATGGTGTACGTTGACAAAATGGCGAGAGAGCGACGAACGGAGATGCTAAATATTGTTCTCTAAGTTTTTCATGATTTGGTTTATTGCAAGCTTCCATCTGCTTGTACTTGTCTATACTAAATGTTTATAAATATTTGCATTGCTTGAATATTGAAATTTAACGTTTTTCTTTTTCTGAGTGCTTGTAATAGTTGTATGCTTCTCATTACTGCTAGTGAACTGTTTTCTTTTCCTACTTTTTCATTTTTGCGCATGTACACACTCAATTCTATGGTGTGTAATTCATAATTAGCACTTTTAGTCACTTACATCATTCTTTGCATGTAAAGAGTAAATAAAGAGCTTTCATTTGAGATATAATTTGTCTTGTTATCTTATGCCTTTGTATTTTTATTATATGTTTGAAAATGCATGAAAAACTTACGACTCCAAAGAGTTAATATCCCATGTCTTGATCCTTGAATCTGTCCTACACTCCCCCTGCCTGAAGCTCCCAACACAAATGGGTTTCCCTGGAGCAGTCCGGACACCTCACACGCGATCCTCTCACGGGACCAGAGGCGCATTTCGTTTCAAAAGGCACTAAGAAAATGCTCAGAGATGAGTGTTCACAGTGTGCAACTGCATGGACAGGTTCAGTCAGGAATATACGCTCTGGGCTTGCAAGTGTTCACAGTGTGCAACTGCACGGACAGGTTCAGTCAGGAATATACGCTCTGGGCTTGCAAGTGTTCACAGTGTGCAACTGCACGGACAGGTTCAGTCAGGAATATACGCTCTGGGCTTGCAAGTGTTCACAGTGTGCAACTGCACGGACAGGTTCAGTCAGGAATATACGCTCTGGGCTTGCAAGTGTTCACAGTGTGCAACTGCACGGACAGGTTCAGTCAGGAATATACGCTCTGGGCTTGCAAGTGTTCACAGTGTGCAACTGCACGGACAGGTTCAGTCAGGAATATACGCTCTGGGCTTGCAAGTGTTCACAGTGTGCAACTGCACGGACAGGTTCAGTCAGGAATATACGCTCTGGGCTTGCAAGTGTTCACAGTGTGCAACTGCACGGACAGGTTCAGTCAGGAATATACGCTCTGGGCTTGCAAGTGTTCACAGTGTGCAACTGCACGGACAGGTTCAGTCAGGAATATACGCTCTGGGCTTGCAAGTGTTCACAGTGTGCAACTGCATGGACAGGTTCAGTCAGGAATATACGCTCTGGGCTTGCAAGTGTTCACAGTGTGCAACTGCATGGACAGGTTCAGTCAGGAATATACGCTCTGGGCTTGCAAGTGTTCACAGTGTGCAACTGCACGGACAGGTTCAGTCAGGAATATACGCTCTGGGCTTGCAAGTGTTCACAGTGTGCAACTGCATGGACAGGTTCAGTCAGGAATATACGCTCTGGGCTTGCAAGTGTTCACAGGGTGCAACTGCATGGACAGGTTCAGTCAGGAATATACGCTCTGGGCTTGCAAGTGTTCACAGTGTGCAACTGCATGGACAGGTTCAGTCAGGAATATACGCTCTGGGCTTGCAAGTGTTCACAGGGTGCAACTGCATGGACAGGTTCAGTCAGGAATATACGCTCTGGGCTTGAAAGTGTTCAGTGTGCAACTGCATGGACAGGTTCAGTCAGGAATATACGCTCTGGGCTTGCAAGTGTTCACAGTGTGCAACTGCACGGACAGGTTCAGTCAGGAATATACGCTCTGGGCTTGCAAGTGTTCACCTCCAGTGCTCATCTCTGAACATTTTCTTCATATCTATTTCTAAAGGAAGCATGCCTCTGGTCCCGTTAGAGGGTCATGTGTTGATGCAGCAGGACTGCTTCTGAGAAATTCATCCGCCTCGGTTTTCCTGTTCTGGGTTGCTGCTCTGTTTTGAGTTGCTTTCTGCAGTGCCTGTTTCTTTCTTGGCCCATCACAGCAAGTCAGCCTGACTGGACAGTCTGCCTGACTGGACAGCCTGCTCCCCACAGGCCTGACTCATGTGACCTCCCAGTCCACCCCAAGTGTTTCAAGCCTGTTACCACTCTGGCAAGAGTTTCTGCTCCACATATACATGTACTTCCAACCCAACCCTGCCCTAATATTAATGATAAATTCATTTCCTTTGCCAAGGAGCCTATTTTCCTTTGGTTTGTTTGTTAGTTATTCAGCAAAATAACTCAAAAAGTTCAAAATAGATCAGATGATATTTGGTGCAAGGTCAATTCTTACCCCGAACCCACAGGGGGGGGGGGGGGGGGGGGGGGGGGGGGGGGGTGTTTACCCTAGGAATAATCCACTAAATGTTGGAGCTTATCTGTCGTCTAGTTTAGGAATTACAAGCATTAAGAGAAATTTTATCACACGGCACGAAGTTGACGTCAAAACTATTGATGACGCTGGTGTATGCGTTCTGCACTGAGGGACCCCCAGCAGAGGCTAAAATGAAGAAAACTACACATGTTGTGGAAGAGGAAGTGTGGCGTCCTTGGTGGAGGTTCGCAAATTGCACTCAAGAGTGTTCATTAGTTTCAACGAGCTTTTCTGGCTTGGCCTTCACCTTGATCACAGATCTAATCCTCAAAATTCGCTGTACAAACTTTCATGTGTTATCTCTACATGCATTTCAGTGATCACAAGATGCATCCCAAATCTGCATCCCCTTTAGCAGGGCTCACTTGGTTGTGTAAAGCAAAAAAGTAGTTTTACATCCAGAAGTGGGTGGTAAGTCGCTTCATAAGAATCAATACCTTTATTAAATCACTTCTCAATAAGCAGTCTTCATTGAATGACTCGGGTTTTTTATGAAGCTACTCTACCAGTCCACACTACAGTCACTGCAATGGTTTTCAGACTCTACCAAGACATTCCTAACTACAGTCACTGCAATGGTTTCAGGCCCTACCAAGACATCCCTAACTACAGTCACTGCAATGGTTTCAGGCTCTACCAACACATCCCTACCAAGACATCCCTAACTACAGTCACTGCAATGGTTTCAGGCCCTACCAAGACATCCCTAACTACAGTCACTGCAATGGTTTCAGGCCCTACCAAGACATCCCTAACTACAGTCACTGCAATGGTTTCAGGCTCTACCAAGACATCCCTAACTACAGTCACTGCAATGGTTTCAGGCTCTACCAAGACATCCCTACCAAGACATTCCTAACTACAGTCACTGCAATGGTTTCAGGCTCTACCAAGACATCCCTACCAAGACATCCCTAACTACAGTCACTGCAATGGTTTCAGGCTTTACCAAGACATCCCTACCAAGACATCCCTAACTACAGTCACTGCAATGGTTTCAGGCTTTACCAAGACATCCCTAACTACAGTCACTGCAATGGTTTCAGGCTCTACCAAGACATCCCTAACTACAGTCACTGCAATGGTGTCAGGCTCTACCAAGACGTCCCTAACTACAGTCACTGCAATGGTTTCAGGCTCTACCAAGACATCCCTACCAAGACATCCCTAACTACAGTCACTGCAATGGTTTCAGGCTCTACCAACACATCCCTAACTACAGTCACTGCAATGGTTTCAGGCCCTACCAAGACATCCCTACCAAGACATCCCTACCAAGACATCCCTAACTACAGTCACTGCAATGGTTTCAGGCTCTACCAAGACATCCCTACCAAGACATCCCTAACTACAGTCACTGCAATGGTTTCAGGCCCTACCAAGACATCCCTACCAAGACATCCCTAACTAGTCACTGCAATGGTTTCAGGCCCTACCAAGACATCCCTACCAAGACATCCCTAACTACAGTCACTGCAATGGTTTCAGGCCCTACCAAGACATCCCTACCTACAGTCACTGCAATGGTTTCAGGCCCTACCAAGACATCCCTACCTACAGTCACTGCAATGGTTTCAGGCTCTACCAAGACATCCCTAAATACAGTCACTGCAATGGTTTCAGGCCCTACCAAGACATCCCTAACTACAGTCACTGAAATGGTGTCAGGCTCTACCAAGACATCCCTAACTACAGTCACTGCAATGGTGTCAGGCTCTACCAAGACATCCCTAACTACAGTCACTGCAATGGTTTCAGGCCCTACCAAGACATCCCTACCAAGACATCCCTAACTACAGTCACTGCAATGGTTTCAGGCTCTACCAAGACATCCCTACCAAGACATCCCTAACTACAGTCACTGCAATGGTTTCAGGCCCTACCAAGACGTCTCTAAGGCAAGCAAAGGTTTCAGACCCTACCAAGACATCCCTACCAAGACGTCCCTAAGGCAAAAAATGAAACAAGAAGGGCAAAGCCCATACGACTCACATGCTTGACCTTGACCTTTACATGACATTGACCTTCAGGTGACCTTCAAGGTCAAGGTCAAACAACTAAACCTACCAATGACATCATATACTAAGAACTGCTTTACACATTTTTCCAACCAAAATACATGTGACCTTGACCCAAGGTCAAGGTCATCCAAGGTCATGCAACACAAAGCTGTTAATTCAAGACATAGGAAGCACAATGGTGCTTATTGGCACTTTCTACCATGAGATATAGTCACTTTTAGTGGTTCACTACCCCATTTTGGTCACATTTCATTAGGGTCAAAGTGACCTTGACCTTGATGATATGTGAACAAATGTGTCTCATGATGAAAGTATAACATGTGCCCCACATAATTATTAAGTTTGAAACAGTTATCTGCCATAGTTCAGGGTCAAGGTCACTTCAAAATATGTATACAATCCAACTTTGAAGAGCTCCTGTGACCTTGACCTTGAAGCAAGGTCAACCAAACTGGTATCAAAAGATAGGGCTTGCTTTGACCTATATACCACTTGTAGCTAAGGTCGCCATTGTCAATAACGTGGGAGAAAATTGGGAAAATGTGAAAAATGACTGTTTTTGAGACCACATTTATGGCTCCTGTGACCTTGACCTTGAAGCAAGGTCAAGTCACTATGTATGTTTTTTGAGGCCTTGTCATCATACACCATCATGCCACATTTGGTGTTGATAGACTTAATAGTCTCCGAGAAAAATCCAACGTTTAAGTTTTTTACGCCTGGACGCCCGGACGGACGGACGGACGGACGGACGGACGGACGACACGGCTCAGTACATAGACTCACTTTTGCTTCGCATGTGAGTCAAAAAGATAGTATTGGTTACAGTAACATGGCAAAAAGAAAAGTGGGTCAGTAGATTGGCCTGAACTTTTTCTGTTTTTAATTTTTATGAAGATTTTTCATGGAAGAGGCCAGACTTAACACAAATCAAGTTTCTCTATTCAGTGAGAACGCTTTTTTAAGTGTAAGTAGTGGATCCCTAAGTGCTCGCAGGGCTAGGAAGATGGGACAGCACGCAGGGCTAGGAAGATGGGACAGCACGCAGGGCTAGGAAGATGGGACAGCACGCAGGGCCAGGAAGATGGGACAGCACGCAGGGCAGGGAAGATGGGACAGCACGCAGGGCCAGGAAGATGGGACAGCACGCAGGGCAGGGAAGATGGGACAGCACGCAGGGCCAGGAAGATGGGACAGCACGCAGGGCCAGGAAGATGGGACAGCACGCAGGGCCAGGAAGATGGGACAGCACGCAGGGCAGGGAAGATGGGACAGCACGCAGGGCAGGGAAGATGGGACAGCACGCAGGGCCAGGAAGATGGGACAGCACGCAGGGCAGGGAAGATGGGACAGCACGCAGGGCTAGGAAGATGGGACAGCACGCAGGGCCAGGAAGATGGGACAGCACGCAGGGCCAGGAAGATGGGACAGCACGCAGGGCAGGGAAGATGGGACAGCATGCAGGGCCAGGAAGATGGGACAGCACGCAGGGCCAGGAAGATGGGACAGCACGCAGGGCCAGGAAGATGGGACAGCACGCAGGGCCAGGAAGATGGGACAGCACGCAGGGCCAGGAAGATGGGACAGCACGCAGGGCAAGGAAGATGGGACAGCACGCAGGGCAGGGAAGATGGGACAGCACGCAGGGCCAGGAAGATGGGACAGCACGCAGGGCCAGGAAGATGGGACAGCACGCAGGGCCAGGAAGATGGGACAGCACGCAGGGCCAGGAAGATGGGACAGCACACAGGGCCAGGAAGATGGGACAGCACGCAGGGCCAGGAAGATGGGACAGCACGCAGGGCCAGGAAGATGGGACAGCACGCAGGGCTAGGAAGATGGGACAGCACGCAGTTCATTGTCTACCATCTTTTTCTTCTCTTTTCTTTGTTCACGATCCAAAACGTTTAGGGTTGGCAGAAAAATATTGGGTCTGTCAGGTTACTGCAACAACAATTCCAATAAGGGGGTAGGCCTGAAGGTTCCTACCTTTGGAGGTGGAGGAAGCAGGGGTGGCAGGCTGTGTGGCAGGCTGGGGCTGGGAGGGGGGTTTGGGGCCCAGGGGGGTACACATTTGCTTGGAAAGCTGGGGTACTGGAGTGGAGCGAGCAGGGAGGGGGGTGTGCTGTGCAGGCCTGGGGCCTGTGGGCCGCGGTGTGGCAGCCTTCACCTGCGTCTCCCAGCTGGCAGCCAGACCTCCCACCTGGCAACAACAACAATGCATCAACACCATGCAACAACATGTCAATATCATCCGTCATTTTGTCAGTGTGTCAACAACATGTCAATATCATGTGTCAATTTGTCAGTATGTCAACATGTCAATATCATGTTAGCAAGTGTCTGGGTGTATATGTGTGTGTGTCTGTGTGTGTGTGAGTGTCTGTGTGTGTGTCTGTGTCTGTGTGAGTGTCTGTGTGTGTGTCTGTGTCTGTGTGTGTGTCTGTGTCTGTGTGTGTGTCTGTGTGTGTGTCTGTGTCTGTGTGTGTGTCTGTGTCTGTGTCTGTGTCTGTGTGTGTGTCTGTGTGTGTGTGTGTCTGTGTGTGTGTCTGTGTCTGTGTCTGTGTGTGTGTCTGTGTGTGTGTGTGTCTGTGTGTGTGTGTGTGCATGTAAAAAAAGAATGGGGAGGGGAGTTGGGTGTGGAAGGGAGTTGGGTGGGGAGTTGGGTGTGGAAGGGAGTTGGGTGTGGAGGGAAGTTATGTGTGGAGGGGAGTTGGGTGTGGAAGCGAGTTGGGTGGGGAGTTGGGTGTGGAGGGTAGTTGGGTGGGGAGTTGGGTGTGGAGGAGAGTTGGGAAGGGAGGGGAGTTGGGAGGGGAGGGCAGTTGGGTGGGAAGGAGAGTTGGAAGAGGAGGGGAGTTGGGCGTGGAAGAGAGTTGGGTGTGGAGGGGAGTTGGGTGTGGAGGAGGGTTGGGAGGGGAGGGGAGTTGGGTGGGGAGGAGAGTTGGAAGGGGAGAGAAGTTGGGTGTAGAGGGAAGTTGGGTGTAGAGGGAAGTTGGGAGGGGAAGGGAGTTGGAAGGGGAGGGGAGTTGGGCGTGGAGGGAGTTGGAAGGGGAGGGGAGTTGAGCGTGGAGGGAGTTGGAAGGGGAGGGGAATTGGAAGGGGAGGGACGTTGGGCGTGGAGGGAGTTGGAAGGGTCGGGGAGTTGGAAGGGGAGGGACGTTGGGCGTGGAGGGAGTTGGAAGGGTCGGGGAGTTGGGCATGGAGGGAGTTGGAAGGGGAGGGGAGTTGGGCGTGGAGGGAGTTGGAAGGGGAGGGGAGTTGGGCGTGGAGGGAGTTGGAAGGGTCGGGGAGTTGGAAGGGGAGGGGAGTTGGAAGGGGAGGGACGTTGGGCGTGGAGGGAGTTGGAAGGGGAGGGACGTTGGGCGTGGAGGGAGTTGGAAGGGTCGGGGAGTTGGAAGGGGAGGGACGTTGGGCGTGGAGGGAGTTGGAAGGGGAGGGGAGTTGGGCGTGGAGGGAGTTGGAAGGGGAGGGGAGTTGGGCGTGGAGGGAGTTGGAAGGGTCGGGGAGTTGGAAGGGGAGGGACGTTGGGCGTGGAGGGAGTTGGAAGGGTCGCGGAGTTGGGCGTGGAGGGAGTTGGAAGGGGAGGGACGTTGGGCGTTGAGGGAGTTGGAAGGGGAGGGGAGTTGGAAGGAGATGGGAGTTGGGCGTGGAGGGAGTTGGAAGGGTCGGGGAGTTGGAAGGGGAGGGACGTTGGGCGTGGAGGGAGTTGGAAGGGTCGGGGAGTTGGGCGTGGAGGGAGTTGGAAGGGGAGGGACGTTGGGCGTGGAGGGAGTTGGAAGGGGAGGGGAGTTGGGCGTGGAGGGAGTTGGAAGGGGAGGGGAGTTGGGCGTGGAGGGAGTTGGAAGGGGAGGGGAGTTGGAAGGGGAGGGGAGTTGGGTGTGGAGGGGAGTTGGAAGGGGAGGGGAGTTGGACGTGGAGGGAGTTGGAAGGGGAGGGGAGACAAGCTTTCCAGGGAGGTGTCAGGGGACAAAATGAGCTCAGGCGGAGTAAATGCTGCAAAGGAGAACATGACCAGGGGAGAAGGTAACTCGGGGAGGAAAGACTGGCAGTGAAGTGCTTGGGGGGAGAATTAACCAGGAGGAGAAAATATCCATGAGACACAACCTGGGAATAATTCACTGGACTCCGAGCATCCCACACTGCCGAGCATCACACACTGCCGAGCATCCCACACTGCCGAGCATCCCACACTGCCGAGCATCACACACTGCCGAGCATCCCACACTGCCGAGCATCACACACTGCCGAGCATCACACACTGCCGAGCATCACACACTGCCGAGCATCCCACACTGCCGAGCATCCCACACTGCCGAGCATCACACACTGCCGAGCATCCCACACTGCCGAGCATCCCACACTGCCGAGCATCACTCACTGCTGTGCATCACACACTGCCGAGCATCCCACACTGCCGAGCATCCCACACTGCCGAGCATCACACACTGCCGAGCATCACACACTGCCGAGCATCACACACTGCCGAGCATCCCACACTGCCGAGCATCCCACACTGCCGAGCATCACACACTGCCGAGCATCACACACTGTCGAGCATCACACACTGCCGTGCATCACATACTGCCGAGCATCACACACTGCTTTCCAGACACACACCTTGCTCTTGGGAGTGGGTGTAGTTTTCTGGGTCCAGGTTGCCATTCGATCGCTGACGGGCTTCTGTGTGGGCTCCTCCTCTGTGGTCTCCCCAGCCATCACAGACTCGTTGAGACCACGGGCATTGACAGGGATGAGGTCCAGGGGGGAGCGAGGGGGGGCAGGAGCAGAGGGCCCCTTGCTGGGGGAGACACTGCCCTGAGGGGCAGTCATCTTGAGAGGGGAACCTGCCCCCTTCTTGGCCAGCTCCGCCACAGCAGCAGCCAGCATGGAGGACGAGGACTGGCCCTTCACCTGCATCACACATACGCGCGGGCACAGGAGTAAGTATATGGATGTATAATGCTGTGTGTACACAGGCATGGTCCTCAAAGGATAAAAGTATATTCCTGAGTGTATCTACACATACACCTGCATGTGTAGCGACACCCTACCCTTGCATCTTGCATGCCGGTATGCGCGCCCGCGCACCACCACCCCCTCTACACACACACACACAAAGTCCACCCACACAGTCATACAAAAAAACACACATCCACATACATTACAAAAAACAAAAACACACACATCTACATACACACACACACACACAATATCCACACACAGTCATACATACACACACATGCGCACACACACACAGATAGAGACACACACACACACATACAAACACACACACACACTTCTTACCTGGGTAGGGGGTGCCGAGGTCTGGGAGGGGGGCAGGGGGGCCTGGTACTTCTTGGGAGAGTTTTTGGGCACATCTCGCAGCTGGGGAAGGGCAGGGGGAGGAGGGGGGGCATGGTTTGCCTTGGAGGAGGGGGCAGGTGCTGCAGAGGCAGAGGGGGGCTGCCATTTTGGCTTCATCTCCTCCTCCTTCCTGCAGAAAGGAAAATATGGCCTGGTCATAACACAATTATTGCAGTCTACATGTATATTGCCAAGCACATGTATAGCAATGGTTGCACAGAAATGTTTTCCGTGGCATCCAATAGCTCACAGCCTCACCCCTCAGATAGCCAGCAGTCTATATGCCAGTGTTGAAGCAGTGGCACAGCTAATCAGAAAAGCACTCTGGAGAGGAAACCAGTGAGTTACATGATAGTTGCCACGGAGTATCATGTACCTCAATGGAAGCAAAGAAATGCTGTTGCTTCATCGCCTCATGTGCAACAGGCCTTACAGAAAAAGAGGCTTGGGTGATGAAGGGGCAGTGACTGAGAATGAAAGACAGAGACTGGCTTGATGAAGGGGCAGTGACTGAGAATGAGGGACAGAGACTGACTTGAGGAAGGGGAAGTGACTGAGGATGAGGGACAGAGACTGACTTGAGGAAGGGGAAGTGACTGAGGATGAGGGACAGAGACTGACTTGAGGAAGGGGCAGTGACTGAGGATGAGGGACAGAGACTGACTTGAGGAAGGGGAAGTGACTGAGGATGAGGGACAGAGACTGACTTGATGGCGGGGAAGTGACTGAGGATGAGGGACAGAGACTGACTTGAGGAAGGGGAAGTGACTGAGGATGAGGGACAGAGACTGACTTGATGGCGGGGAAGTGACTGAGGATGAGGGACAGAGACTGATTTGATGAAGGGGCAGTGACTGAGAATGAGGGACAGAGACTGACTTGAGGAAGGGGAAGTGACTGAGGATGAGGGACAGAGACTGACTTGATGAAGGGGAAGTGACTGAGGATGAGGGACAGAGACTGACTTGAGGAAGGGGCAGTGACTGAGAATGAGGGACAGAGACTGACTTGAGGAAGGGGCAGTGACTGAGGATGAGGGACAGAGACTGGCTTGAGGAAGGGGCAGTGACTGAGAATGAAAGACAGAGACTGGCTTGATGGCGGGGAAGTGACTGAGGATGAGGGACAGAGACTGATTTGATGAAGGGGAAGTGACTGAGAATGAGGGACAGAGACTGGCTTGAGGAAGGGGCAGTGACTGAGAATGAAAGACAGAGACTGACTTGATGGCGGGGAAGTGACTGAGGATGAGGGACAGAGACTGGCTTGAGGAAGGGGCAGTGACTGAGAATGAAAGACAGAGACTGGCTTGATGGCGGGGAAGTGACTGAGGATGAGGGACAGAGACTGACTTGAGGAAGGGGCAGTGACTGAGGATGAAGGACAGAGACTGACTTGATGGCGGGGAAGTGACTGAGGATGAAGGACAGAGACTGACTTGATGGCGGGGAAGTGACTGAGGATGAGGGACAGAGACTGACTTGAGGAAGGGGAAGTGACTGAGGATGAGGGACAGAGACTGACTTGAGGAAGGGGAAGTGACTGAGGATGAGGGACAGAGACTGACTTGAGGAAGGGGAAGTGACTGAGGATGAGGGACAGAGACTGACTTGAGGAAGGGGAAGTGACTGAGGATGAGGGACAGAGACTGACTTGATGAAGGGGAAGTGACTGAGGATGAGGGACAGAGACTGACTTGATGAAGGGGAAGTGACTGAGGATGAGGGACAGAGACTGACTTGATGAAGGGGAAGTGACTGAGGATGAGGGACAGAGACTGACTTGATGAAGGGGAAGTGACTGAGGATGAGGGACAGAGACTGACTTGATGAAGGGGAAGTGACTGAGGATGAGGGACAGAGACTGACTTGATGAAGGGGAAGTGACTGAGGATGAGGGACAGAGACTGACTTGAGGAAGGGGAAGTGACTGAGGATGAGGGACAGAGACTGACTTGATGGCGGGGAAGTGACTGAGGATGAGGGACAGAGACTGACTTGATGGCGGGGAAGTGACTGAGGATGAGGGACAGAGACTGACTTGATGAAGGGGAAGTGACTGAGGATGAGGGACAGAGACTGACTTGATGAAGGGGAAGTGACTGAGGATGAGGGACAGAGACTGACTTGAGGAAGGGGAAGTGACTGAGGATGAGGGACAGAGACTGACTTGAGGAAGGGGAAGTGACTGAGGATGAGGGACAGAGACTGACTTGAGGAAGGGGAAGTGACTGAGGATGAGGGACAGAGACTGACTTGATGGCGGGGAAGTGACTGAGGATGAGGGACAGAGACTGACTTGAGGAAGGGGAAGTGACTGAGGATGAGGGACAGAGACTGACTTGATGAAGGGGAAGTGACTGAGGATGAGGGACAGAGACTGACTTGATGGCGGGGAAGTGACTGAGGATGAGGGACAGAGACTGACTTGATGGCGGGGAAGTGACTGAGGATGAGGGACAGAGACTGACTTGATGGTGGGGAAGTGACTGAGGATGAGGGACAGAGACTGACTTGAGGAAGGGGAAGTGACTGAGGATGAGGGACAGAGACTGGCTTGATGAAGGGGAAGTGACTGAGGATGAGGGACAGAGACTGACTTGATGGCGGGGAAGTGACTGAGGATGAGGGACAGAGACTGACTTGATGAAGGGGAAGTGACTGAGGATGAGGGACAGAGACTGACTTGAGGAAGGGGAAGTGACTGAGGATGAGGGACAGAGACTGACTTGATGGAAGGGGAAGTGACTGAGGATGAGGGACAGAGACTGACTTGATGGCGGGGAAGTGACTGAGGATGAGGGACAGAGACTGACTTGAGGAAGGGGAAGTGACTGAGGATGAGGGACAGAGACTGACTTGAGGAAGGGGAAGTGACTGAGGATGAGGGACAGAGACTGACTTGATGGCGGGGAAGTGACTGAGGATGAGGGACAGAGACTGACTTGATGAAGGGGAAGTGACTGAGGATGAGGGACAGAGACTGACTTGATGAAGGGGAAGTGACTGAGGATGAGGGACAGAGACTGACTTGATGAAGGGGAAGTGACTGAGGATGAGGGACAGAGACTGACTTGAGGAAGGGGAAGTGACTGAGGATGAGGGACAGAGACTGACTTGATGGAGGGGAAGTGACTGAGGATGAGGGACAGAGACTGACTTGATGGTGGGGAAGTGACTGAGGATGAGGGACAGAGACTGACTTGATGAAGGGGAAGTGACTGAGGATGAGGGACAGAGACTGGCTTGATGAAGGGGAAGTGACTGAGGATGAGGGACAGAGACTGACTTGATGGTGGGGAAGTGACTGAGGATGAGGGACAGAGACTGACTTGATGAAGGGGAAGTGACTGAGGATGAGGGACAGAGACTGACTTGAGGAAGGGGAAGTGACTGAGGATGAGGGACAGAGACTGACTTGATGGTGGGGAAGTGACTGAGGATGAGGGACAGAGACTGACTTGATGGTGGGGAAGTGACTGAGGATGAGGGACAGAGACTGACTTGATGGTGGGGAAGTGACTGAGAATGAGGGACAGAGACTGACTTGAGGAAGCAGGGTTCGTACAGGTTTTTAGATACAAAATTCCATGACTTTTCCATGACTTTCCATGACCTTCAACAACATTTTCCATGACCTAGCGTACTGTGATACATGACAATTTTAAAGAGAAAAGTGTATGGCGCACGACCAAACTCACGCACAATACACCCGTTGTAAAAAAAATTCTAATTCTTGTTATTATTTTTACAGCAGATTGATTCAAAAACTGACAAATGCAGAAAATTTTCAAACAAGTACTCCTTAAAATGATGATACTTTTGTCCCAAATTGTCTGGTGCTTCAACGATTAACGCACGCTGAATGTGGTAATCGAGCACAAACAGGTGGAAAATTTCCGCCTATTTTCTCCTTTCAAGCGCACAATCCGGGCGCTAGACAAAAAGTAGATTCATCGTACATTAACATCGAATATAGCGTTGGAAGGGGGAAATCTTGTAGAATCCGAGGGTGTCTGTACGAAAGCGGGAGTGAGCAAATTTTAACAAAATGTCCGATGACGTTCGAACTTTCATCCATAACTCGTCTTTCGATTTTCACCGGAAGTTCAAACATACACCGAACGAAAGAGCAATCTTTCCTCTAATGAGTAGTAAAGTTTCAACTTGATCAAATGAGAAACTTCGACGGACGAGTGTTTAGAAGAGACCAACCCGAGTCGCGAAATGCAAACTCCGTCGAGCCACCGCGAGTCGGTAGTGGCGGAGGGTGTTTTTTTTTACGTAATCGGCTTGTATGTTCTCAGCGGAAATAAGACGGATTAACACAAAACTACACGACACATGTTCTTGAAACCTTCTGCTTCATAAACAACTTTCATTCTTGTTTTTATTCACAATATTTTGTGGATTGTCCACAATTAGCCATGAAAGTGAAGTGGTATTGCCGAGTGCATTTTGGCTAGTACTGTAGTAGCGCAAAGATTTGATACAAATTACCATGGAATCCTACCACTAGTTAAAAAAAATTAGACAACTCAGAAAGACTTTCATCTTTCATGTTACATTGGTATTTTGTGTTATTGATATGTGCGAATCCTAGAAAAAGTGGATTCTATCGAACCGACGGCCACTTCCGGTCTGATGAAATTTCTTCGAACATCGCGTGCGGCGTCTATTTAGCACTCGCTGAAGGTCCCGAGTTCTACAATACTTTTTCCAATATGTGCAAAATATTGCAATAAATATCTTCCTATCTGATTGTTCTAGCATAAACTGAAACAAAAACCTCAATAAACTAACCAATTTCAGCTGATTTGTCCGTCAAAATCGCATCTGCGCCGTCACGCTCTTACTCGCCATGAATCATTGTGTGATTTTGACGGTCATGCTATTTACCAAAATGGCGCTAATGTCTTCGAAATGGCTTAGAAATGAGCATATATATCGTTATCCCCTTCTTGAATATGATATATTTAAGCTATTCTAATTAAACCAGAACTATATTTGACCAAATTACGTTAGAAACAGCAACATTTTGAAACAGACATGCGGTCGCCATTTCGATCCAGCGCCAAATGGTAAATAGCAAAATCGGACATGGATATCCAGCTGTTTCTTCTGAAGTTCAGCATTCAGGGACTCATCAAAGAGCAGCACCAGAGAATCAGAAGACCGGGCCTTTGCCTTGAGCATGTCTAAGAAATGTGGCCCCAGACCAAAAGTTATCAAGTACCGGGCTTTGCTTTCACTCAAGGCAAACTTGGAGGCGATGACACTGTCGGGAAACATGCGACGGAACAGCTCGTTCATTCCTTTGGTACTGGAGAATGAGAAGTGGGAGATGACCATTTTCAAAGTCCACAAAATTTCTGCTTTCAGTGTGTCCTCTGTTGTCAAGAAAGTGTCAATCCCAGTAGATCTACTGCCACTGCCAGTGGGTGCAGGCCTAGTTTCGACCGGCGTAGCAGCGCCAGCTGGAACCACCACCTTTGAAGCACTCTCTGTCTCAGCATTTTTTGCAGTTTGAACAAAATCTGATATTCGTGTTTGACGTTTGCTCTTTTCTTCTTGGTGTTTTTTAGCACGCGCCTGGTGCGCGACACCTTTCATGTGGCTTTTCAACGCTGCCGCTTCCATGTTGGATACAGCAAAGTCTTTTTCACAAAATCGGCACTTTGCCATCCCATCCACTCTCGCTCGCATGACCCACTCACGGTATTCAGGGTCTCCTGTCCAAGAGTCTTGAAAGCGACACTTTCCAGGCATGATGATAATCTGATTCTCAAAGAAACACTGCACCACAAACAATACAAGCTCTTTTCACTCTGTCCTCGCTTGAACCAACTGACCGGACGGGCGTGGAAATGAAACGAGGTCACCTAGCCAAAGAACCAATCAGGTAGCAGAAGGCACACGAGCCTTCAGAATTAACCAATGGGATGCAAGGGCACGTTTTCCTGACGTGCTCAGCGTTTAAAATTAGATTGAGAGTATCGCGCGAAGCACAGCCTAGAAAACGTATTTTTTTCTTTATTTTTTTTTCTTTCTTAAATTCCATGACTTTCCATGACCTAAGTTGAAATTCCATGACTTTCCAGGCCTGGAAAATGAAAAATCAAATTCCATGACTTTCCAGGTTTTCCATGACCTGTACGAACCCTGGGAAGGGGCAGTGACTGAGAATGAAAGACAGAGACTGGCTTGATGGCAGGGAAGTGACTGAGGATGAGGGACAGAGACTGATTTGATGAAGGGGAAGTGACTGAGGATGAGGGACAGAGACTGGCTTGATGAAGGGGAAGTGACTGAGAATGAAGGACAGAGACTGACTTGATGAAGGGGAAGTGACTGAGGATGAGGGACAGAGACTGACTTGATGGTGGGGAAGTGACTGAGGATGAGGGACAGAGACTGACTTGAGGAAGGGGAAGTGACTGAGGATGAGGGACAGAGACTGGCTTGATGGCGGGGAAGTGACTGAGGATGAGGGACAGAGACTGGCTTGATGAAGGGGAAGTGACTGAGAATGAAGGACAGAGACTGACTTGAGGAAGGGGAAGTGACTGAGGATGAGGGACAGAGACTGATTTGATGAAGGGGAAGTGACTGAGGATGAGGGACAGAGACTGGCTTGATGAAGGGGAAGTGACTGAGAATGAAAGACAGAGACTGGCTTGATGGCGGGGAAGTGACTGAGGATGAGGGACAGAGACTGACTTGATGGCGGGGAAGTGACTGAGGATGAGGGACAGAGACTGACTTGATGGTGGGGAAGTGACTGAGGATGAGGGACAGAGACTGACTTGAGGAAGGGGAAGTGACTGAGGATGAGGGACAGAGACTGACTTGATGGTGGGGAAGTGACTGAGGATGAGGGACAGAGACTGACTTGAGGAAGGGGAAGTGACTGAGGATGAGGGACAGAGACTGACTTGAGGAAGGGGAAGTGACTGAGGATGAGGGACAGAGACTGGCTTGAGGAAGGGGAAGTGACTGAGGATGAGGGACAGAGACTGGCTTGATGAAGGGGCAGTGACTGAGGATGAGGGACAGAGACTGACTTGAGGAAGGGGAAGTGACTGAGGATGAGGGACAGAGACTGACTTGATGAAGGGGAAGTGACTGAGGATGAGGGACAGAGACTGGCTTGAGGAAGGGGAAGTGACTGGGGATGAAGGACAGAGACTGACTTGATGGCGGGGAAGTGACTGAGAATGAAAGACAGAGACTGGCTTGATGGCGGGGAAGTGACTGAGGATGAAGGACAGAGACTGACTTGATGGCGGGGAAGTGACTGAGGATGAGGGACAGAGACTGGCTTGAGGAAGGGGAAGTGACTGGGGATGAAGGACAGAGACTGACTTGATGGCGGGGAAGTGACTGAGGATGAGGGACAGAGACTGACTTGAGGAAGGGGCAGTGACTGAGGATGAGGGACAGAGACTGACTTGATGAAGGGGAAGTGACTGAGGATGAGGGACAGAGACTGACTTGAGGAAGGGGAAGTGACTGAGGATGAGGGACAGAGACTGGCTTGAGGAAGGGAAGTGACTGAGAATGAGGGACAGAGACTGACTTGATGGTGGGGAAGTGACTGAGGATGAGGGACAGAGACTGACTTGAGGAAGGGGAAGTGACTGAGAATGAGGGACAGAGACTGACTTGATGGTGGAGAAGTGACTGAGAATGAAGGACAGAGACTGATTTGAGGAAGGGGAAGTGACTGAGAATGAGGGACAGAGACTGGCTTGATGGTGGGGAAGTGACTGAGAATGAAGGACAGAGACTGACTTGATGAAGGGGAAGTGACTGAGAATGAGGGACAGAGACTGGCTTGATGGTGGGGAAGTGACTGAGGATGAGGGACAGAGACTGACTTGATGGTGGGGTGGCTGAGGTCATCCTCCCATGTGTTGATGGCAGTGGCGAGAGCAGCCAGTCGAGACTTTCGTGGAGTGACAGGATCGTTGGATGGCGTGTCCAGCACCTGTCCCAGACTGGACCTGGGGGCTGGCTTTGGCACTGCAGTCACACAAGGTAGTCCCTGATTTGGGCTCAGCCTGGTTCATGCTTGAAATGCCATGCCCACAGGACAGACACAGGCAGCCATGTAAAGCACTGAACATTGTGGATTCATGCAGGTGGAGGGCTGGCAGGAGAGGCCAACTCAAGGAAGGAAATAAGTGTTGCAGTCAGTCATACAAATTGCAGTCTGTAATACAAGGTGCAGCCTGTCACACAAGGTGCAGCCTGTCACACAAGGTGCAGCGTGTCACACAAGTTGCAGTCTGTCACACAAGTTGCAGCCTGTCACACAAGTTGCAGCCTGCCACACAAGGTGCAGCCTGTCACACAAGTTGCAGCCTGTCACACAGGTTGCAGTCTGTCACACAGGTTGCATTCTGTCTCACAGGTTGCATTCTGTCTCACAGGTTGCAGTCCGTCGTACAAGTTGCAGTCTGTCACACATGTTGCAGTCTGTCACACATGTTGCAGTCTGTCACACAGGTTGCAGCCTGTCACACAGGTTGCAGTCTGCCACACAAATTGCAGTCTGTCACACAAATTGCAGCCTGTCACACAAGTTTCAGCCTGTCACACAGGTTGCAGCCTGTCACACAAGTTGCTGTCTGTCACACAAGTTGCTGTCTGTCACACAAGTTGCAGCCTGTCGTACAAGTTGCAGCCTGTCGTACAAGTTGCAGCCTGTCGTACAAGTTGCAGTCTGTCACACAGGTTGCAGTCTGTCACACAGGTTGCATTCTGTCACACAGGTTGCAGTCTGTCTCACAGGTTGCAGTACGTCGTACAAGTTGCAGTCTGTCACACATGTTGCAGTCTGTCACACAGGTTGCAGTCTGCCACACAAATTGCAGCCTGTCACACAAGTTGCAGCCTGTCACACAGGTTGCAGCCTGTCACACAAGTTGCTGTCTGTCACACAAGTTGCTGTCTGTCACACAGGTTGCAGCCTGTCACACAGGTTGCAGTCTGCCACACAAATTGCAGCCTGTCACATAAGTTGCTGTCTGTCACACAAGTTGCAGCCTGTCACACAAGTTGCAGCCTGTCACACAAGTTGCTGTGTCACACAAGTTGTGGTCTATCACACAAATCTGCGGCAATGCCACTCCAGTGCTCCTCCACAAAAGTCCACCTGGGGGAACATATTGTAGTGTCACATGAAAATGTCGACTGCTGGTACCTTGTCTGTCCAAGAACAAAGAACTTTAATGTCAACTGGGCCTCAATTTAAAACCAATGATGTGAATGAGAATAGAGTATCTGTCGCGAACAAGTCCCGCTGTGTTTCTGTAACACCCACACACAAAATTGTGGTTACGGTAGCCCAACAGACCCTATTGCTTTTCTGCCAAGCCTAAACATTTTTCTCATCATGAAAAGAAAACAAAAAAAAAGAATTAAATGTAAGGTAAACAACTAACTACCGGCTGTCCCGCCTTCCCTGTCCTATGAACACTCAGGAAATCCACTATTTAAGTTTTAAAAATAAATTTTGGTGAAAGCAAGTTTGGTTTATGTTCAATCTGGCCTGGAGCTTCTACAAAGAAAGGGTGGGTGGGGGTGGGTTGGGTTCAGACCATCCTACTACCTCCCTCCCCCCCACCCCACCCCCCTTGCCATGTTACCTTAACCACAACTTTTTTGGGGGGTGGGGGGGGGTGGGGGGGGTTCCTAATGAGTGTCGTGTGAATTTAGCAAAAAATGTGGATGGCACAAGCAACAGCCATCTTGGACAGGAGAAGGAACTACAGGTGGCAATTCTGTGCTCTGCAGGCACTGCCCTTGTGTATGGGTCATGAAGGGAGGGCAGGGGGAATTCACTGGTCAGCAAGCCCAGTGGACTGACCCCCTTGCCATATACACTTGCATAGCTTTCTCTGCCAAGTAGCACATGACGTCTCTGAGGCCAAAAGAAAAATAGTTGTGGTCATGCTAACATGACCAGAAAAATAGGGTCAGTAGGTCAGCCTCTTTTCTTTTTAAGAAGAGGCCAAATTGTACATAAATTCCAATTTCTCTATCTCTGGAAAAAAAACTATAAAAAATTAAATAGTGGATTCCCTGAGTGCTCATAAGGCAGGGAAGATGGGGCAAAACAATTAATTGATTGTCATTTATTTGTTCCTCCTTCCCTCACATCACCCCCACACATACCCTTTTTTTTGGCATGAATTTGACAAAAGTTCAGGGTTGGAAATGGAAGAAAAAAATAGGGTTGGTAACCACAATTTTTTGTGTGTGGCCTAAGCCTTCACTCCCACCAGCTCCACACAGCACAGTTCTGCACTCACCCGAGTCACTGGTGTCAGACCAGTTCATGCGCTCTTGGGCAAGGTCGGTCATACGTGACCTGACACCTGTAATGGCGGGTGTGTCTGGCTTGACCAGATTCTCATGCTCCCTGGAGCATCGGCGCTTGGGCGAGTCTGGAAGACAAGATGACAACCTGCCATTCCTACTCTAGGAGCTGTTGGAACCAGAATGAGTAATACCCTATGCTTGCTCCATCCATTATCACTGGAGTCAAATAACTATGTATTTGTTGAATATGAAGCTATGAATGCAAGTCTCAGTCTCCCTCCCTCCCACCCTCCCACCATGAATATCTTGCCTTTTTCTTGGCCTACACAATAAAAGTGTGCATCTAAAGTCTCTCTGAGTAAAAGTAGTTGCATTTTGTTGATTTATTCTGAAAAGCATGCAGTGAAGTAATTGAAAAAAACATTTTGTGTATGTTGAAGTACCCACCCTTAACTTGAGTGAACAAACTGAAAACCTGATACATGTTTCCCAAGTAACAACAAGAAGGGCAAAGCCCATACGACTCACATGCTTGACCTTGACCTTTACATGACTTTGACCTTTACATGACCTTAACCTTCAGGTGACCTTCAAGGTCAAGGTCAAACAACTAAACCTAGCAATGACATCATACATTAAGAACTGCTTTACACATTTTCCCTATCAAATAACACGTGACCTTGACCCAAGGTCAAGGTCATCCAAGGTCATGCAACACAAAGCTGTTAATTCAAGACATAGGAAGCACAATGGTGCTTATTGGCACTTTCTACCATGAGATATAGTCACTTTTAGTGGTTCACTACCCCATTTTGGTCACATTTCATAAGGGTCAAAGTGACCTTGACCTTGATGATATGTGAACAAATGTGTCTCATAATGAAAGTATAACATGTGCCCCACATAAATTATTAAGTTTGAAACAGTTATCTTCCATAGTTCAGGGTCAAGGTCACTTCAAAATATGTATACAATCCAACTTTGAAGAGCTCCTGTGACCTTGACCTTGAAGCAAGGTCAACCAAACTGGTATCAATAGATAGGGCTTGCTTTGACCTATATACGACTTGTAGCTAAGGTCGCCATTCTCAATAACGTGGGAGAAAATTGGGAAAATGTGAAAAATGACTGTTTTTGAGACCACATTTATGGCTCCTGTGACCTTGACCTTGAAGCAAGGTCAAGTCACTATGTATGTTTTTTGAGGCCTTGTCATCATACACCATCATGCCACATTTGGTGTTGATAGACTTAATAGTCTCCGAGAAAAATCCAACGTTTAAGTTTTTTACGGACGGACGCCCGGACGCCCGGACGGACGGACGACACGGCTCAGTACATACTCACTTTTGCTTCGCATGTGAGTCAAAAATTCACCCAAATCATTAAGTACTGCATCCTGTACATCCATAGGTACGGGGCTCATGTGGGTTGATTGGCTACTCAAAGTGGTTCTAGTGAGCACTACTGCTGCAAACTTCAGGTGTGAAATTGCTATCAGTCATCAGTGACAGTTACAAGCAGTGTTGTCCATTGCAGTTTCTCTCAACCCCATGCTGGCACAGGAATTTTTTTTCTCTCAGCATTTATCAAACTACTGCATTTCCCAATTACCTTTTCCATCACTCACTGATGGTTTGTCCAGTAATAATATACAGCAGATCTATGTATCATCAAAATAGATTCATAAGGGGGAAAAAGCAACAAGAAACTATTAACTAAACAGGTCAAACCAAGCAACATGGAGTCAACTGACATTCAAAGCAACATCAAGTTTCCAACCAGGCAGAAAGCCCAAAACATGATCCAAACACCAAAGAATGGCATCCTCAACCATGTCACAGCATTTTAAAAGCTCAAACTCCAAGCCCTACTCACCCCAGTAGCCAGCCAGCTCTGTAGAACCATCAAGGCAAAGAGTACAGTGCATCACACCTTAACAGTCAGACAACTGTCTAGAAATTTGCAGTGCTCATATTCTGCCTTTACCCATGGCCAACTTACTTTGAACAGCTCATCACCAATGAACCACCCACCTTCCTAGCCACACAGGCTGTCATTGTGTCAGCGGTCACAGCTCTGACTGTGAAGTTTGTTTCACTGACAGTAGGGAGTATGCAGGCTCTATGATTCAGGTTCTTCTGTATGAATACAGGAGTGAAAGGTGGCAACTTTTTATCCGCATGCCATTTGCATGTCAAACAGCTCTACACTGTAGCATTAGGTCACTGGCCCTTCCATGTGTCTGGTGACCAAGTCTACACTCTGGCACCTGATGACAGTACACAGAGGTAGGAACAGCCAGGTACCACCCATTTCCACTCTGCGGGGAGCCTTCCCAAAAGCTGGGGCAAAGCGCAATGGGTTGATAGCACTACAGTATGTCTTTACTGCCTTCTCAGGTCCCCAATTCTACTCCTGGGTGGGTGGGTGTGTGGGAGAAGCAAAGTTAATTCAGTGCTTTGCCAAAGAATGCACACTGTAGAATCTGAGCAATTTCTTCTACCACTGCATCTGCTACACAGGGATAGCTGTAGAGTGTAGTCAACTGCAGACATGCATCTACACCAATGGATCAGGACAGCCTCCCCATTTTGAAGCAGAATGTTTATGCAACATCATAAACAATCCACAGCAATTAGCTGTCACACTGATCGGATCATTTCATGGGTTTATGAAAGAAGTATTCAATGTTCAATATATCATGTTCTGCAAGGAAGATTCTTTGGCAGAAACTGGGGTTTTGGTGGGGGGTTTTACATTTGCAAAATCTTGTCATGAAAAACCCTGTAAAATCCAGCACGGTGTGTGTGTGTGTGTGTGTGTGTGTGTGTGTGCACATGCATAAGTGTGTGCGCACATGTGTGTGTGTGTGTGTGTGTGTGTGTGTGTGCATGCACATGCATAAGTGTGTGCGCGCATGTGTGTGTGTGTGTGTGTGTGTGTGTGTGTGTGTGTGTGTGTGTGTGTGTGTGTGTGTGTGTGTTAAGAATGAAACAAGATGGCAAATGAGAATAGGAAGAGGGGTGGGAGTGGGGATGGTTTGAGGATTGCTGGTGGGATGTGGGAGGGACAAAAAATGTAAACCTTGAAGCTGCCCTACAGGAATACAAAATTAGAAAACAGAGTATAGTGTGGGTACTAGGGGTGGGGGGGGGGGGGGGGGGGGGGGGGGCTAGAGCCGTAATGTCCCGGGGAGGGGGGAAGAGGGCGAGGGCGAGAGTGGGGGTGGGGAGGGGAGGTCATCTCGTGACTTGTAAGACAACTAGGCGCATCTTTACCGTCGTCTGGGTGAGGCTCATCGTCTGGCATGTTGCCAAGGTTGTCAGACAGGGGAGTGCGCCTTTTGCGGGGGAGAGCCTCTGGAGTCTTGCCCAAAGTCTGCTGCAAGTTCTCCCGCCTCTGCCGCGTGCGCTGCAACAGCCGCTAGAGCAGCAAGCAGACCAGCTCAAAATTACAGACGAAAAGACAGTCGCCTCAAAACTATTTGAAGTCTTCGTGTGTACATATTCAGAAGAATCTCTCGATCTCAAATTAAAAGCGTTGTTTGCGGAAAAGCAGTTATGAATGTGTCTCAGACATCAAAGAATAAAGAAAGACAGGAATGATAAATCTGATAGAAATCTACATCTTCGCAGAAAACTGCATGTCAACATGATTTTGAAATCGGTGTAGGGTGGTTCTCAGAAAAGGGTAGCAGAAGTGTGACATAGACCCTCTGAAAAAAGTTTTTGCTAGAAAGCTGGTTTTGGGCTGTACAATACTAAAGACTGTGCTGGACCCATTCCATAATTTTTTTTAAATATAAAGCTGTTAGGTTTCTGCAGACAGGGTTGAAAGCTGGTACCCCCCAGGCTACGGGTGGTTGAGGCACGGACACCAAACTACTGATCATGTGGGGCAGACAGACACAGGGAAAAGAAGCAAACCATGTTTTAAGTTGATTTGATGGTCTCTGTCATTGTATTAAAGTGAAACAATACATTTTACTAGGAATTACCCATTTTTTCTGTGTGGATTTAATGACCAAAAATCCGACCCTCTGCTGGACACCAAAATTGAACATGTACAATCTTGTTGCTCGACACATCAAAGACCTGCTGTAGTGAAACTTGTATGATTAGAAGACCACAACATTGTATTTCATAGATCCATATATGTATTGTAGTATACTTACTATCCTTAATGTATAATAACATTTTTAATGTTGCTGGGTGGTTGAGGCACGGACACCAACATTTTCAGATTTGTGTTACAAACGAGAAATGGAATGAATAGGCACAAGAAAAAGTAATAGAGAGAAAATATACAGCACCACAAAACATTTTCCCCATCGCCTATACTTTTAATCAGAAAAAATGGAAACTAACAGCGCGCTGCGTGCCGAGTGACGGTCGCAGCGAGAAACTAACAGCGCGCTGTGTGGCGAGTGACGGTCGCAGCGAGAAACTAACACGGAGTGAGAGCGCCGTGGCGGTACGAGGCGGGAGGCAATGACCCGGACACAAAACCAAAACACGCGCCGCTCTTTCTTGTAGCAATCTATTTTTGTAAAATGGTGTTTGTATCCATCCGCGGGGCTGCCGCAATGATTTTCAGAGTAAAAAGTACCTCGAAAAAGTTATATATTTTTCGCCCAGAAACAAAATTCTCGTTCGGTCGAGGCAGCAAATTTTGGAAACGTCGCCACCACAGGATGAAATATTGACTGTCATGGGATAAACAGTACATTATATTAACTACTGACTATGGAACTATTTGGTTATTTTGACCACGAACGCACGTGTGTAGTTCCGCTAGGTCAACACGTGCGTACACAGCACATTTTGACATCGTGTTTGTTGGTAGTCAGTATCGGAACCGAAGGGCCTCGACCGCCACGCAAATTTTACCGTCCAGTTACGCATTATTGCTTTTATTTTTGGGGAATCTATTCTCATAGTGAAATAACGTATATCTCTACTCTCTGTTGAAATGCCTGACCCAAGCAGATAGTTGTCCAGAATGTGAGTAATAGCCTCAAGTTTCGTTGCTGTGTCTGCATGTCACAAAATGGCGGGTCCGTAGTGGGACCTCCCAGTACTTATTTTTTACAACACACAAAAACAGACAGAGATAAACACAAACCGTTTTCGGAAAATATTTCTTGATTCTTTTGAGCATGGAACAGTACAAACAAACAATATGAAATGTGACACAAACTAAACTATTTTTGGTCCCAAAATAGGTCAACCCTGGCTGCTACCCTTTTCTGAGAACCACCCTGTACGTAAACAGTCAGGCAATCAAGACATCTTGATCGGTATCTCGCACATGCCACCTGCAGCTGTCCCATAGAATGAATTGTATACCGCATTATTAAACTCCACATCAGTGCTGTAAAAATTATCCATAATGCCACCTCTATTTCTACATCATGTTTGGGTGACTCTTAGTTCAATATTGTTTTGACTGCTCGAGTTCAAAACAGCAGGGTGATCACCATGATGCCGTTTGCCGGCGAATGGATTTGAAAACATCTCATTTCGTCGTGAATCATACAAAATCGAAAGTGTCAAGACAAAAATCCATGCTATGACGGTTCCGTGTACTTACCTCAATTTCTGGATCCATGATCGGGGGTCAGCAGATGCCGACAGAAGCAAAATTGCGGACGTCTTGGACAAATATGATCGCTTTGAGCTGCAGCTCTGTCAGACCGACTGTGCCGATTTGAAATCGGCGGTTGCGTCTCGCGAGATCTCGGGAGGCGTGTCGTAAACGGGCAGAAGCTCTTGCACGTGATTGGGTGTTTTGAAGCGTCATCGCTTCCTCTACCAATCAAAATCCACTTCCCAGTTTGTATCAGGAAGACGAAACACAGCTGTGCGGTACATATAAACAGCATCAACACCTATGAATTTATCTACATACGACACGCGCTGTCTAATACAGCTGCTTAGACATGCGAACACTATCAGCAGTGACTGTGCTGCTCGTGCTAGGGACTGGGCTGTGTATGGTAAATGGAGCTTTGGTCCGTGGAGTGAACGGCGGGGCGGACTGTGCAAGTAGGTGTACTTACTGTCAACTTTTTGTTTTCTTGCCTGACGTTAATTACTGCTCTACCGAACTCAGTCCCTCTGTGGGTCGGGTGTCAGGATAGACCCACCGTGTCTCCCTATATGCCCTTCGTAAGAGGCGAATAAATAGGGACATCGTGACTTGATTCGCGCATACTCTAAACTATTCTAGTGATTTTCGCATTTGCATTAATATTACATATATATATCCTACAAAGGCTGATATATAATATAGGCAGTATAACTCCATCCATCCATCCATCCATCCATCCATCCATCCATCCATCCATCCATTCATCCATCCTGTTTTCTCCCCACTTACAGCTTGTCTTCCCTCACATGTCTAATAATCCCTGCCTCCTCCCTCAGTGTGTTTATTGGTGGTAAGAACTGACCCACCGAGTCTCCATACACAGTTGTGAGATGCCAAGTACTTGGAAAGGCATGACTCGCTCTTATTGAAACTATTCTGACCAGCTCTAATCACAAAGGCTGATAGTCCGTAAAAACTCCAAGCATCCATCCATCCTTCCTGGCCCCCTGGGCCCACCCTTCCTCCCCCACCTCCAAATGCAAATTCCATCTGCTCTTTCTCTTCTCCTCATTGTTCATGTGCATTTTCCTCAGGACTCTTATCCTCTCTAATATTCATATAGTGTACTCTGTCATCTTCTTTGTACCTCATCTTTCTCATTGGTCAATCCACTCCAGCTACCAATGAAATATGTGTGATGGGGTGGTGGCAAGGCTTGATGGTAGAAGGACGCAGGCATGAGACAAAATCACTGCTGCTTTCCACAACTTTATTGTTACCCATGGGTACAGGAGCTGGGGGGCTGGTCCCAGGCCGGTTGGTAATGGCCTAGACCAAACCCAAGACCACTGTGGCAGTGGTCTAGCTCTCCCCCAGATGGGATCCGGTCTCTCCAGTCCTGCAGACATCCTTATCAAAGAAATGCTGGACCTCAGGGGAGCCAGGCTTGGGATTGGTGGTAGTGATCTCAGCCTGTCTCTGGGTTGTGTTTTCCTAATGATAGAAAAAGGCTCATTGCTGCCTTATACTTAACCGAAATTATTCATACCAAGTGTTGCCTCATCAGGCACAACAAAGTCAACCGAATGAATATTGCACCATTGCAATCAGATGTCTTAATTTAGAGAAAGCATCAAATTTGTCTCTTATATATCTAACAATTTAGACATAGAACAACAGGAGGGAACTGTCCCTGGTCACATGTCAAGTCCAATTAACAAATGATGGAAAAGGCCGCTCTGGACCCTCCCGGACTGATAGGCTACATAGTAGGCTGGTCTTACAACCTATATAACATGGGCATCTGAGACGCAGGATACATGATAGAGGGAGGAGAGAGGGGAACCAATGTCTGGGGGGAAGGGGGAGAGAAAGAGACACACAGAGAGAGAGAGAGAGAGAGAGAGAGAGAGAGTCCATGTAAAGACTTCGGGCTTCCCTTCACCCAGTCACATATATATATGTAAGAGACTAAATTACTAGAGAAATCTTGCCTTGTTCTTGTTTGAAATGGCTCAAATGATTTTTTTGTGATCAGTGGCCTCATATAGTGACAAAGACTGATTGGCTGTAAAATTCCATCCATCCATCTCATTTGCCAACATTTTATCCTCCCACTAACCACACCTCACGGCCTCACCCCAAAATATGTTTTCCTTTTTCTTTGATTCATTCTCCTGTCCATTTTACTCCTTTTTTGCTCCACACATTATTATTATTATTATTATTCACTTCTTCCCCCAGCTATTTTCCTGTGAACTATGTTCCTCTTCATCTTCTTTTCTCAATTTTCCTCTTTTATACCCTCCATTTTTCT